>JAOEHV020451269.1:0-23121 GCA_025447995.2 Isaurus tuberculatus | reverse complement strand
CCCCCCCGGCACTTTAAGCTTGAGCGGACTTTAGGTTATCAGTCCTGAAAATTTGATGTCTAAACATTTCTGATATCTGATATGTGTAACAACAATATGGATAAGAAAAGATGAAAAAGTCGAAAAATATCTACTCTATGATTTGTAGTCCCGAGTCCCGAGTCCCTTGCTGCCACATACATATGGGTATTAAGGCCACGTTGGTAGCGGGCATTATCTCTTAAATCTACCAGAGGTAAATGTCTACCCGCTGCCGTGACCTTAGTACCCATATAAAAGCTGCGAGTTATTGATACTAGTATGTATTTACTATACCAGTATACTTATGATTATTATTCTGGCCACATCCTACAGTCATAACGCTTTTACTATTTTTTATTAGGGACTTTTAAAAGCAATGAGGAAGGCAACGCCGACGGGACGGCAAGAAAACAATAGTAAATACAATAACTGCACGTTGGAATGCATCGAGCTGAGCACCTGCACATAATTGTCGGTAAAAACAGAACTTGAAAAGACCGAATTTGGAGTTCTGGGGACGACGAAGATTTTCTCAGTATTTGTTTACCTTCGAGGAAGAACTTTTAGTCGGTTTCGTTTCACAATGTTTAAGATGAAGAAAATAAAACCCTAATGATCTACACAAAAAAGTAGCGAGCAAATAAAGAGTATATTTTTTTTAAACCATCGTCGTTGGCGTTGCGTTGTCGTTGCTTAAAATCCCTATTATCTCATGAGCTACGATTCCCAAAGAGACCGAAACAACTGTCGGTGAGTTTCGCCGGGCTAATAAGACCGAGCTGAGGCAGCTGACCTGACGTTCTACAACACCGTTCAAACAGCTGTCTGAATTCTAACTTCTTGGCTCATGTAGAATTGGGAGAAATATATGCCAAGCAACAACTAAAAAAAGAACATTCGATTTATAAAATGGAGAAACATTCGCTTTATACTTTTCAAAACATTTGAAATTAAAAAATAAAATAAACAATTTACTTTTAGATTTATGTAAGTCATTAGCAAAGAAACGTTACTTTACTTAATTAATCCGGCCACCTCAAATTTTGCGGTTTAGGGTTAGGTTTAAAAGATTGATTGACAGCTGTCTATAAAATCAGTTTGAATGAATGAAATTAAGTTTTCAGGTGGGGGTTGGTTAAGTAAAAAGTCTTCAAGGAACTGGCTTTTTAGTTAAAATTGTCTCGTTAGTAATATTTAAAATGCTGTTATTTTGATAATTTGCTCCGTCAGGAGTCCCATAACGTAATACGCAAATATATGAAGATGGTGAAATAAAAGAAAAAAAAGTAACTGGTATATATACCTTTGACGTCATTGGCCATTATATATCAGATTAGTGTGCCACGAATAGCTTTTTTTGTCCACAAAGTGAAAGGAAACGAAGTAAGTAAAAAAACTTTTTATGAAATAGTTATAAAAGAAGATTGAGGTACGTCGGCTAGTATTTACAATATGCATGCACGTAATTTTAAAAGTTTTATGATCATCGGCTGTAAGTAGCAGGCGGTTTGAGAGTTAGCCGTTCAAAAGGGCCATGGAATTTAGAAAATTCAAAGTTGAAAGTTATGATCATCGCCGTAAGTAACCAACTGTAACCCAAACGATTCATGGTCGAAAAAATTATGATTATCGTTGTGAGAAAAGTAAGGACATGAGGTTTTACAAGTTAGCTCTTCATCAGAGTATTGTTTTGAAAAAAAACTAATGCTGAAAACGTCAGTTCCAAGTCATTAACTGGGGCGATGACCATATATTTAGCCGTGAGCCGTCCGTAAAATCTAAATGAGTTTATACACGGAGTGAAAGTTTAACGTCTTCCTGGAGCAAACACGGAAAAATAAAGAGAGATTAATTTACATACCATCTTTGACTTGATAGATGAAAAATTAGTTTTTTTTTTTTTAAGTTTATCAAGGAGTCACAATTTGACTTTCGGATTTTGAAAGTGAAAAAGATTGCAGAGGCTGAAAAAGAATTTAAGTTTAACCGAAAAAGGCAAACTTGCTGACTTGAATTCTTTTTCGATAGTCTCGACGCGACCATTAAAAAAAACACAATCTTGCAAGTAACTTAAAATTAATTCTTTTAAAATCCGAGGTAGAAAAAAATAGCCGCCTTTTGCTTAATGGAGAAATTTTTCTTTTGCCCGATAAGAAAAAGAGAGGCTATGAAAAAGAAACCATCTTTGTACATCTTTGAAGAACACTGGTCACTGTTCGTTAGGATTTACACATCGCTTCAGCCTATTATCAAGTTAGTTTTTGCTTAGTGAATCATTCAATAAATACAACACAGTTTCAGTATATGAAAAAGACATCCAAACCTCTATCATATAAAAATTATTTTCTCACCAATCATCCTTTCGTCCATGTCAATCCATGTTTTTTCAGGTTAAATGTCAAGACTTAAGGCGAAGAAGAATGTTAGTTTTTGTTACAAATTCAAACAAATTAGCATACGAAACTTCATAACTGCTTGCAATTTAAATTACTAAACAAGTCGGTCGCTCAATCTAAACTCCGAAAATTTATTCTTTTAACACAATTGAATATTCAGCGTTGAAATTAAAGCAAACTTTTAACCATTATTTTCATTTGATGAGCCTAGCCATAAGGTGATAACTTGAAAAATAATTAACGAAACCTAGACGGGATATAAGAAAAAGGTAAAGTGTGATACTTGGAATAATAATCACAACTTTATATCTCATCTAAGAACCTGAGCTTGATTGTTAGATATACCATGGCCGCCAATGTTGACGAGGTCCAAAAAAGCCGAACCAGCTGTCTATGGCTGCTAACCGATCAGGGTCACTACTATTTATGGTAGATCTAAGAGTTAATATCCTCTACCAAAGTTGCCTTAATGTCCATATTAGTGGCTGCAAGTTATTAATACTAGTACGTATGTACTACCAAAACTGGGAATTATCATTCTAGCCACATTCCTCAAGCATAACACATTTACTTGTTCTCGCCTTGACATCAAGTTAAAGCTGAAAAAAAAACATTAAAATTTGTCACGCACAGGACTTACCAACTGACGGATTAGTTGTTTCGGGCTTTTTTTGGCCTTGTCAGCATGGCATAGTTAACATGAGATAACAATACAATACAATACAAATAAATTATTGTATTGTGTCGTATTGTTATTTCGTGTTTGAGCCTGAGCGTGAGTGTTAGCTATGCCATGCTGACAAGGCCAAAAAAGGCCGAAACAACTAATCAATCAGTTTGTAAGTCCTGTGTGTGTAAATCTCCAGTGACAAATTTTAATGAAACTTGTTTCAAGGTTCCGTTTGTTTCAATTATGTTTTAAATATTCTGTATAATTGACCTCAAGATCGGTTAATTATCCCTTGGTATTTACCTTCTAACCATTTGATAAAAGACAAGTACTAAACAGACATGTACTCTTCAGACTGATGAAACTCGTATGACCTATAGCGACCTGGTCTAAAAATAAAATCAGACCACAACTGAATTTGATATCTTTTTATGCGCCGTCACATAGCCTTGACATAAAGACTTCAAAAGTCTTGAATTTAAAACTGCGAAAATTTTTTCCTGTAAGTGAAAATAAAACTTGTCAATACTTTTCTTTGTGCGTGTTGTAAAGTTCGTTACTGAATTTTGGCGATGCATATGTTTTTTTTATTGATTTCATAAATTGTCTTTTAATTTCTGTTCATATACGGTATACTTAATAGTATTGGTTAAACCGGCGACGACATTCCTCCGGGTTAAAATACTAATATAAACCCATAACCTGTCATGAGATGCAACCAGCGTTAAATACAAAACATATTTTACTGCAAATAATAAACATTTTTAGCAAAGACTGCCTCACTTAAATTATCTAAGAGACGAACTCTACACTATACTGTGACAAGGTTACCTTAAACTGATTGGCTATTTCCCTTCATTCAGTTACCATTAACTATAGATCAAGATTTGTCCCTACATGCAAGTGTTGTTTTTGTCCAATGTTTAATAAATGAGTCAAGCCTTTTTACAAAACTGAGAAAAGCATTTAGACGTGCCTGGAACCGAATATTCGAAGTAGTTTTGCAGTATTTTTATATCACTGGAGATTTAAAGTCAAAATCTTTGCGAAAATCATACGTGAGCAAGCAAAAGTCGCCTTTGCAAAAAGTCCGGGATGCATGCCACTTATCTAACGATTTACACATTTTATCAACAAAATATTGCATGAATACGTTAAGTGCAAAAATAAAAGTTTAATTTTTTATATTAAAAATATAAAAAAAACTGATTCAGCAGCTTTTTTGCAATGCCGCCGTTGATGAGAAACTGTTTTTTTTTCTGTTTGGACTCAAGATTTTCACACACTGGTGACTCGACTACACTAAAATTATTCTTAATCTTTCTTGATATTAATTAGCATAAATAAAAAAAAATCTCGTTACAACACCAATATAAAAGAAATGTGAGCAATGAATAGAAAGAACCTTTCCTCCGGCTATAACTAAGGCTGCAAAGATATTTCCCGCCTTTTCGTTTGATAAAATATTTGAACGCATACTAATCCAAACAAATAAATACATGAAGAGCGTTCAGCTTCACTCGGGCGATATAAGCCAACACCATAAAAACTGTATTTTCAGTTGATAAAAAGAAAAAAATATATATATATATATATATTTTTTTTTTTTTTTGCTTCTGCGTTTTGTTTTCTCTGTTGCGATAAAATACGCCGATCGAAAAACTGCGAGACATCTTGAAACTATGCCCTCTTTCAGACCTTCAATCAACTTTATTTTTAGCAGTTCGTAATTAAATTATTCAGAAAATATATTGCGACGCACAGAAACAATCATCAGACTTTGGCCGTAAAACAAAACAAGTTTACCAGAAAAAATTATGTCGCAGTATACTTGAACTGAAATCCTTCGAAATTAAAAGTAACACCAAAATATGGCCTAAAAAAGAATTCCAATATCTTCTAAGAATATTAGAAAACAGCACGAAAACAATTTTTTTAGAATAAAAGAATATACACAACTAACAAAATTTGCGGTATAAATATAAATCCTTGTAAAATTTACATTTTTCAGTTTTCACTGTGATAAAAGATTTCAACGACATGAAACATGTTCTAACAGGTTATACGAATGTCTAGAATCTTCACTTCCTTTTTGAGATCTTCAAAGGACTAAAGAGAATCATTTGCTAAAAACTCAAAGCCCAAGGACATTTAAAAATCACCAGCATTCTGCGAAGAACGTACAAGCTCCATCAATAAAGAGCACTTTCAGTTCGAGAACGCCACGCGACTGTCAGAAAACTTAAAAAAATCCTCCTTCCTAAAACGGAGAAACTCTACAACTGTTGTTTTTCGAAATGTTTTCGATAACATGAAACAAAAAACGTTGCATTAAAAATTCAAAATAGTTCCTTCTTTCTTGATAGTTCTTTATGCCATTTCGTGTAGTTAAAACTAAAAGTATGAATCATTTCGGATCACAAGTTTCGCAATACCAGTGAAACAAATGGACTTTCGAAAACAGACTTCCTTAAAAACCACAATATAATATATCAGATTGTTATAACTATGAAAAATAAAAACAAAAACTAATTCCCTGATAATTAAAAAACCTTTAACAAGGCAAAGAAACGCAATATTTCGATGGTTTTTATGAACAGTTTGTCTTAGTAATCACAATTTCTGAGCAAAAACTTTTATTCGGAAAATTAAGTAAAAAACACACAAATCATAAAAACTTTTAAGCGAAAGTAGCCACGCTTATTGTCAGCCCAAAAAACAACCGAAAGTATGATTCGTCGTGTCAATACATCTTCATTCACACTACCATCCTCAGTACTTGCTCTGTCACGTTCTATGTCAACACTTGGTTTGGTTATGAAAGCTTTGCCTGTGAAAATTTGTTAGAAATCACCGACTGAAAGATGAAAAACAAATCACATCTATAAACAATTCTATCACAAACAAAGATCGATGTTTTGCGCTGAAGGGTCGTCTTTTCGAAAAATGGACTGTTTTCGTTTTGTAGTCTCACTAATCGCTGCCCGTCGAGGACTTTGTGACGTAAAAAAGGAAAGAGTAAATGCTTTGTCAGATTCGACTTGAAAAAAATGAGATTAATTTTCAGCTTGAAACTGTGCGCCCCTACGGACCAATTTAATAATGTTTTCTGGTCTTTTTTTAATTGTGTCTTTAGTTTTATGTTCATAGAAGGAATGTTTTCGCACCTAATCAAAAATTCTGCCTTGCCAAAGGATTCCGGTGGTTTTGCATAATAATACATTAAGTCACGTGTTGCTATTGTTTCTTGGTATTTGATTGGCAGTTTGTGATAAACGGCAGCGACTTCATTGTTTTTTCAATTTATTTTTGCAGAGAAGAAGCACACTCTCTTGGTTTCTCTTTGGAACTAGTAAGTCTTCAAATCTGTTTCTATGTTTTATTTCTAACCTAAACTTACACGATATCATACGAAACGTTGAGTCTTTGTTCATACTTTCAATCCCCAAATGCCTTTCATTCAGTTTTCGCTGTTTTCTACTGAATATAAAAGTAGGTTATATTTCACAACTCGCTCTTCACAGATAACTACAGTGCTGGCTGGACTTTGTTTTAAAGCTAAGTAAAAGTAACAGTTAAATATCAACATTTTAAAAACGGGTTTCGTCCGGATCACAACTCAGTCTTTCAAGAAACATTATTAGTTTCTTTTTCTCTATTTTTCAGGTGTTTTGTGCGCCATTTGAGGGAATTCTGCCCGCTATACAAGTCATGAATAACAAGACAGAAGAAGGAAGGGAAGAAAATACAACTCCACATGAAAGCGAGGTCAAGTATTCAGCGCACGCTTTGAAAGTCAAGCTTTTGGTTTCATCAAAGCTTTAAACAATTTTCTTTTCGACTTTCAAAACATCCAAAGCTATGATAAAAAAGAAAATTTCCTATGCGTTACAAACGTTCTAACAAGAGGCGATCGGACATACGTATATTTTAAGAAAGAAAAACTTTTGAAGGAGTTATTCAATATTCAAATACCTAAAATCTATCAACCGTGTAGTTGACACTGCAATCTTTCCCAAAACACAACTTTACTTATTAGCAAAACAACAGCGTATTTCGTTCCGGAAAATTTCTTTTTTTAGTTTTTCAAAAACTGCCATGCTTTAAATCGCCATGAGAAACGAAAATAGTGATATTCGTCCAAAAAATGATATTTTTTCAAGCCGGTGGTGATACTTTTGGTACCTCTTGCTGGTCGTTACGGAAATAAAATTATAAAAGATTTCATAGCTTTGTGAAGCATTATATGTAACAAGTTCTTAAGGATGTCAGTGCGACCGCGAACTTAAATCAGTTGAAAAGAGCTAAGCAGGGGCCTTCGTTATCTCGAGTTGTTTTGGATTTTAAGTCTTCTAAAAAGGATTTCTCTAAAAATTTGAATTTTGCAATCAGTTTAGTCGTAAATTTCTCCAGCGGGGAGTGTAATTTAGGCGAAAAAGAATCAACGAAGCATTTCATACTCGTTACCTTAAAACGTTCCTTTAAAATTGGCGAAAAAATATATTTTAGTTGCGAATATGATTACAAAATCTCAAAGCAACGGGATGAGTTTAATTTGAAACGCAGATAAAGACTTTTTATCTTAAAACTCAAGTTTTTTGGCAACAAAAGTATTTCTCTCGACCAAAAATAGAAAGTTAAAATATCGACCTCTAGCGGTCTCGATATTTCAAATACCTATCAGATTTCGCACGGAGAAAAATCAGCCCAACATGTTTGATAGTAGAACTCTCCTAGGTGATCATATGAGACAGATAAAATTCTAATAACAAAATCCGCCTAAAATTTAAGGTGAATGTTTATTGGTGTGCGGTTTGAGGGGCTATTTGTCGTTCGATCATGAAAATGTTTATTTTCGCTGTAAAGAGCGTTCATTGAATCTAAAAAAAACTTTAATTGGAATGAAGACAGCCGAAGGTGCTAGGAAAAAAAAACGATACGTTCTCAGTAACGTTTGAGCCGCAGTACTTTTCAAAACAGGTATCTTTCCGAAAAAAACCTGCAAAAATTGTGACAAGCAAAACTTTTTAGGCGGTTCGCTTCAAAAACGGTTCAAAATCTTACGATATGCTGTAATTGTTATTTCAACAACGTCCTTTTTTCACGCAAATTTTCTTCGCAAAGGTTTTAAGAAAAATTTAAAAGCTTTAACAGTTTTTGATGCTTTTTTCTCGCACTTTGTAAGTTCTTTTTTGTAAAACAAAACAGAAAAAAACAGACAAGCTTTTATTGCTTGACTGGCAACACATGTTCGCCAAAATCACGTGATGAAATAGCACCTGTACTTTTTGATAACAAAAGATCAACAGGACAGAAAAACATGGTTTAAAAGGTGTCGAACTTGAAACGTTTACAAACCCGATTTATTTACAACAACAAAAAAATGCTTAGTATCACAAAGCTTTCAGTTTTTAATACAAGGAAAAATTTTACGTACACTTGAATGCCGTATCACTTGAAAGAAAATCTAAACGTTTTAAAGACAACTCCGTTCTTAAACTTGAGTGATCAAATTCGAACCGCACAAACTTTTTTTTTGAAAAAAACTCTTGTGACGTTTTATATTTTTTAAAACGACTCAATAAGGAAGAGAAGAAATTTTCCTTCTCAAACGTTTCTGTACACGTTTAAATTTTAATTGAAAAGTTGAAATATAAAGCAAATGGGTTTGAAAAATAAATCGGTTTTTAAAATGAAATTGTAATATCTAGTCAAAACAAATTCAGTTTGCCAAAAAGGATTTTTTTTAACTCAAAAGGTAATGACCTTATTTTAACAAGAACATAGATACTAGAAACAGCAATGTTAAATGCGCTTCAACCGCGATAAAGCATTAAAGCGTAGTTGCTTCGGTTGCAAAATTTTCCTTGGCCTTGTATGACTATCATAGAGCAGCTTAGCGCTTAAAGGGTAAATATATTATTGACAAAACAGTTTTGCAGTTGCTATGGATAAATTTTGTTGCTATGAAAATTGTTAGATATTTAGAATAAAAAAATTAGGTGACGCTTTGACAAAAGAGACAGTTTCAGAAAAATAGTTTTTCGGAAAAGTAACTTTAATAACGACAGTTATTTTCCTGTATAATATTCAATCATAAAACTGTTTCTCAACCTAACGGATAATGCCTAGTTTCATCCTAAAATTGTGACAATATTTCATTGCAAAGTCAAAAAAACTTTGAATATCATAAAGCGTAGAATTCAATTTTTTTTTTTCTCATACTTTTTTTTTATATTGTTTGGTCTCAAAAAGTTAACAGAAGTCTGAAAACGACAAAATCTTCAGACTAAAAAGGTTTCAGTATTATTATCAGTATTTCTGTGGTAACTACAATTTTCAAATTGTTTAACAAACCCAGTTTTGCAACTGTTACAATACTATGAAATTAACAATAATAAAGATGCACATACTTCTTTGATAAACAGGATTATTTCTTACTCATTAGCTGTTTTTATACTGTCAATTATACAGTCAATTATTAAATAATAAAAACAAAAAAGATTAAAAACAATTAAAAATGTTGCTCTCGTGAACAAATTAAAACAACATGGGTCAGCTATTAAATGCTTTTCTGGTTACTGTCTCTGTTTTTAACAATTTAAAGCATTATCACTAGTAATACACTTTCTCCTATATACCCCCTCTAGGCACCAAATTCACTTGTCATTTTAAGAGCAAATACTAAATTTTATTTTGGACATTTACAGATGAATGGAAGTGGAGATGAAGAACTGTGTGGAATCCCAGCAATATTTAAAATGGGAAGTGACTTTGAACCTCCATTGAAGAAACCTAAAATCAAGGAGGAGCATAAACCTCTATTAAAAAACAATGAGGTACCTGATGAGCCAAATGAAGGTATTTTAATAACTACTCCATAAATGATGTAGAGTCACAATATAGATAGCAAATGAGTATGCCAAGTTGTATTTGGCTGAAAACATTTGATCTGATTAATTTAAACTATATGACCAATCTTGACATTAATGCTGAATTTCTTCGGAAAAAAAATAGAGTACCCAGGGAAAATTATCAATCAGATTGAGATTAGCCAAACCTCAGCCATAATGCATGGTGAAGGGTTCAAACTTCTCAAAAAAAGTAAGAGACTTGACCATCCAGACTCTCCTAATTAGGAATAACTATAATTACATCATGTATCCATATAGAGTGACTGGAATAAGTGATGTATTAAATATGAATACAATTTGAAGGCTTGGATACTGGAAAATTAGCTTCCATAGTAATTTATGAACTGGCTGTTTACCTTTCAGATGTCTACCCATACATGCAGTCTAAAAATTTACTTATGAATGGCAGTGCACCACCTTCAAGTTTGACACCAACTAATGAGCCAACTGCTCTGTCATCCAGTGATTATCCATTTAGTTCTGAGGTGAAGAATGAATTAAAACCTAAAGTAAATGATCCCCATATAAAAGATTCAGGTTCCAACAGTCATGATGTGATCAACAGTAAAGAAGTTTCATCTACATCTACATCAGACAAGAAAGTTAAGATTGAAAGCATTGCTTTGCCAGATAGCAGTGAAGATCCATTTTCATATTTAGACTGGAAAGATGGAATTGCTACTCTGCCAGGTACTATACACTATATTTATCAAAGCCGCTGCAAGTGGTCGAACTGAAATGGTTATGGTCAGGCACCTTTTTGTAGCAATCTTGTTCCTAGCTGATTGTAATGTCTGGCAGTATAATGCATGCTGGGAAGATCCCACCTCTTAAAGGCTTGCTAAAGATCTGTTTCTGGTTAACTCAACTTTATTGGAATTCAAAAATCAACTATGTTTTAATATGAAACATAGCATGGCTGAAATCATACTGGATTTATGAAAAAAGTCACCTAGTCCTCCCCTAAACCGAAATCTAAACCTGACATCGCCCCATGTAACAGAATCCGGAATCCAGAATCCAGCAAAATTTGATTGTTGGAATCCGGAATCTACAACTGTGGAATCTGGAATCCAGATTTGATTTGAAATCCGGAATCCAAAGTGCTCAGAAATCTGGAATCCAGTGATTTAGGCTTACCTTGGAATCCAGAATCCAGGGGGTTGGAATACGGAATCCAGGGGGTGGGAATCTGAAATCTAGGGGGTCAGAATCCGGAATCCAGAACTTCTGTAGATTTTGTTACATGGGGCGACTGACACCTTGACTCTAACCAAATCCAACAAGCAACCTTGCTGTCCCCTAAACCTAAAGCTAGCTCTACCTCAACCTTAACTCTATTAAACCCTTGCTATAATTTAGTAAGTAGGTTTTGTAAACTGTATGGGTTGTTTAGTCTGTTGCTGTGTTAAAAGAAAATTCTTATAATGAGAAATGAAGACAATTGTTCTCTTCCATCTTACTCCTAAATCTGTTTTCGGTTATCTCTTAGGAAGTAACTTAAAGTTTCGAATGACTGAATTTGGAACATTAGAGATTATAAGCACTGTGGAAACAGAAAATGGAGAAATTGAATGGAGTTCATCAACTGATCAACACAAGAAACCTGATGGAAACAAACCAGCTGAAAAAGAAATTCTGACAAACAATCAGCAAGGTAAAGTTGATGGAATCAGTTCAAAATATTTAGCAACCCTGATGATGCCCAAGAGAGTAGAAAGACAAATCTTCTATTAAACTTTTTGGGGCAAGCAGCTTTTAAATCCTTATTTTAATTCAAAACAAAACATGTGCTCTATAAACAAAACAGACCTAAAAACCTCTTTTATCATACAATTATATATGTTTACCCCTATTCGTTTAAAAAAGACGTACTTCTCAACTGCTTCGAAATCCAACGTCCTCCGACATTCTGTTTATTTTTGGTCCATAGGTTTCGGTCTACAATCATGGTCGAGATTGTAGCAATGGTTGCCTTTCCATGAAACTTAAAATATAAAACTTATTTCATGTATAATACCGTTGAGAAATAATAGCATCAACATTCTACGAGCTCAGAACATGACAATTAGAATTCTCATGGCCTATTAAAAAGCTATCGGCTTTGCCGAATCGAGTCGAGATACACATGTACATGCAAATATCGTCAATTATTTGTCTTGCGAGTGTCTAAAGAGACCGATCATTTTTTACGTTTCAAGGGGGGGGGGCTGGTTAAGGGTAAGGGGGGATACATTTTACAACTATATTAATTTATGGGTTAAGTTTTTAATCTCTAAATTAAAATAGGTGGGTTAAAATTGTATAGTACAAAATTTAAACGCTTCAATAGAGGGTATTGTTAAATTTTAAAACTTTTTTTAAATATCGTGGCGAAGGGCTAACGCCCAAAAGTCTGTTTCGTACTCTACTTACGGCTATGATTTAAACATTTCAACCTGGAGTTGATTCAACCAACCTTTTACCTAACTGCCTACGTGCTTCAACTGTTTTTTTAAAAATGTTCACTTTACTTGTTTCATAATATGGTCTCACTAGTTATTGCCCTCTAAAAGCAGAAGAAGTTAAAAGGGAACTCTAAGACTAGTTTTCAAGACCCATTAGTTATTGATTATTTATCTATTAATTATTTCATAACAGTTGACAAGGTTAAGAAGAAGAGGAAACCTAAACTGAAGAGCTCATTGGATCCAACCCAGATCTTGTGCTGCGAGGTGTGCGGAAAATATGGCCTTCCCCAGGATTTTTCTGCCTCGGGTCGCTTTTGTAGCCTTAGTTGTGTCGGGATGTACACAGGACGTCGTAATAAAGGGAGGGAGTTTGTGCGACATGTGAAGACTCTTGATGGCAAAATCTTGAAAAAAAGAAAAAAAGGGAAAAAGAAAGTGGGAAATGGCGTAGCGTCAGATGCGCAGGTAAATATGTTAGTATTTCGTGCATAAAGACATTCTTGAACAAGAGTGTTAGAGCAAGGCTCAAATGACTGGAACGGGATAGTCCGGTTGAGCTGACTGCGTTTTTCTACCGAGATTATCCCGGTCATCTACATAAATCCTGTAAAAATTTGGCTTGTGATTACAAGAAAAGTAGTGTTTTCAGCCCGTTTAACCTGCAAGCTCGTTCCATAATTCAATCGGGACCTAAGGCAGGCGATAAATGTAATCTTTTTCTTCTATAACGTTAATTACGAGGTAAAAATTACTTTAAGAAAAGATGTTTTTGGTTATAAATTTAAGAAAATTCTTTCATAACATGACAACATAACATAACATCTTCCGCTTGAACATATGGGTTACTTAAATGTACCTCGCACTTTGCAAAAAAAAAAAAATTGCCCCAACGTTATGTAAATTTCTTATATGGCTAGATAGTTTTCTGCAACCTAATTGGCTGCTGGAAGGGCGAGATTTACCGTAATGACCGGTCATTATGACATTATGACGGGCCCGATTGCGTCGGGCTTTAGTTGTTGTTGTTATGATAATGATGTCGATGATGATGGTGATGATGATGATGACAATGGTCATGAGGGTGATGATGATCTGTATGTAGTAAATATGGCGATGTCGTGATGATAACGATGTTTTGTTTGATGTTGTGATGATGATGATGATGATAAACAGCATTCACGAGAATAAATTTTGAGTTTAAATCAGTCAAACTTATTTACTTGTTATGTTTCCAGTCAAACCTGGCGGGAATAAATATTAACCAGGAACAAGTGGACAGTTCCACCAAGGACCACACCCCTGTCGTCCGCGGTCCACGGGTTAAAATCCGAAAATACAAGGTTAAGAACAAACATCTGATGGAAACAAATCTCATGAGCATGAACGATAATGGTTTGTATATTGTATATTGGGTTTTTTCCTTGTATCTTATGAACACAAAACTTGCCCGCATACGGGGGGGGGGGTTTCAACGACTACTGACGCACCCTTCAAAGGCGAAAGAAATAATTTTTTTTTTGTTTCTCAGAAACAATCTCTATAATTACTTCAAATGTTTACTATTGTTCAAAAACACTAGAATGTATATTCTATGTAAATCTAACCAGATGATGCTTCACAATTCAATTTGGAAAACCCCGAATAACTGGAAGAAAAGCAAATTGGTATCTAGTGTTATCTATTTCTCATCTTTTTATCATTGATAAACATTATGTGTTGTAAATTAACCTTAATCTTAACGTTAAGGCAGTATTCTAAACTAGCTTTTGATAAAAAACGTTCTTGTTTATCCCGCAGTGCCGTACGATTCCACCAAGCCGTTTAAATGGTCTGAGTATGTAGCAGCCTGTTCAGCTACTGTTGCACCAGTTGAACTTTTTAAACAGGTTGGTGGCACTCTAGTTAATCAACTCTGGAGTGAGATGTTTCATCGTTGCCGTAACTAGTGTAAGGAGCTGACGTTTCGAATGTTAGTCCTTCATCAGACCAACTGTACTTTAGACAACTCAAGGTTCAATTTTTTATGATCATCAACGTAGGTAGTGTAACGGAGCTCTGTTCTAAGCGTAAGTCCGTTATCAGAGAAACTGTAATTTAGACAACTCAAGATTCAAATTTTTATGATCATCACCGTAGGTAGTGTAAGGAGCTGACGTTCCTTTGCGCTAAACGTTTATTGGAGCTAGTTTTGTGCGTTAGCCCAACAATATAACTCAAGGTTGAAATTTATAATCGAAAATAATATTTTTACACTGCTTTTAGGCAGAGGTGTTAGTGCAGTGGTAAGATCTCTGCCTCCCAATCCTAAGGTTCCGTCCGGCCCGGTCGAGGGTTAAACATTTGGTTGACCTTCTTTCCCACTAAAGCTCACTCAGCTTTCCATCCTTCCGAGGTAGGTAAATGAGTAGCGGCATACATGGACTGCATTAAACTGGCTGCCTGAGGTGCCTATTTATGCTTTCGGTCCGCTGGGGTAATCTGATTATTGTAATGCGCCTTTGAGCATATTCATATAGAAAAGGCGCAATATAAATGTATCACTTTACTTTACTTTAGTGTGATGATCAGAAAAATTTCTACCTCTAAACTACACTTTCGCGAACGAGGAGCTATTCCTAAGAAAAGTTATCATTGTCAAACTGCTAAGAGATAAATATGAATTATCGGCTTCATTACAGCAAAACCCAGATCTTGAAGTGATTCCGAAGCCGTGCAGTGAATTCAAGAAGGACATGAAATTGGAAGCAATGGATCCTAAGCATCCATCATACATCTGCGTGTGTACCGTTGTAAAGGTTAAAGGATGTCGAATGAGGTTACACTTTGATGGCTGGTCAGAGAGCTACGATTTTTGGACAAACTGTGACTCACCTTTTATTTACCCTGTGGGGTGGTGTGAGAAAAACGGACAGATACTCAACCCTCCCAGGAGCTATTCAGTGAAGGATTTCAGCTGGGAAAAATATTTAAAGAAGACTGGCACTAAAGCGGTTCCTGAACATCTCTTTAAACCGGTAAATTCATGTATCTATAATGTATATGTTTGATTTTAATCTGATGTAAAAATGAGTTTGGCAGCGCTTAGCAAAATTAGTGTCCCAAAAAGGTCACATGTCAGCTGTTAACGAAAAATAAGCAATCAGAACCCCGTGTACATGTTTGCAAAATCATTTTACTACGTCGTTTAGTTTCGCATCCAATTCAAGATCCTCTTCCTAGCAGATAAAGCTCTTAATCACCAAGCTCCTCTGTATATCAGAGAACTCTTACATCACCGCTCAAGCTGCTACAGTCTATATGCGCCATCATTAATTAACTACTTGCAGTTCCTCAGACTCGGCTCAAAACAATTGGAGATCGCTCCTTCAGTGTTGCAGGACCCACGCTCTGGAATAATCTACCCAAAGAAATTAAAAACTCAAAAAACATTGAAATTAAAAAAAACACTCAAAACGCATCTTTTTAATATATTTTTAGGTAATGGATGATACTTATGATGTGTATGGTAATGTTTTAAGCTTTTAGTTGTTATATTAGATTTTAATATTTTATAATTTCTATATATATATTTAGCTGTAATTTTGTAAAGCGCCATGAACTATTAGAGATATGAGCGCTAAATAAGACATTATAATTGTTATTATTATTATTTCGTTAAAATGTTTTCAACTATTTTTTTGTGATTTATTAAAGGTCTGCCCTACCCTTCATGGCTTTAAAGTTGGTATGAAGCTAGAAGCTATAGATATCAAGAACCCAGATCTCATTTGTGTTAGCACCGTGACCAATGTAATTGGTAACCGGTTTTTGGTGCATTTTGATGAATGGGATGATACCTATGATTATTGGTGCACAGATGACTGCCCGTACATTCATGAGGTGGGATGGTGTGATAAGAATGACAGAAGACTTACCCCACCCAATGGTAAGTTAATGTATAACTTGCTTGGCATAATGACAACACAGTCATATATGGAAAAATCAGAAGACGATCCGAGATTTCAAAAAATCAGTTGTTGTTTAACAAAGAATGAAATATTTGCATCTTGTAGTCTCGAGTTACTTTTAAACTTTTCAATGTAAATTTAAGGTGCTATGAGAGCATGACCTATGGAGTTTAGAAAGTCGTCAATTACCGAAAGGAAACCATTCACTTTCCTGGAAAACTTTTTCAACTCAACGACTATGAATGTCCCCCTCCATGTACGCCATAAAAGCTTGCAGTTTTCACACCTGGATTTTTATCTCTTCAACTTTTAACAAACACACTCCCTCTAAAACCACAAAAATCAGTCTAAGGCTTATACACTTCGACTGAATTCTTTTTTTGTTGTTTGTAGATGAAGATATCGGCATATTCTCCTGGGATGAATATCTTAAGACAACAGGGGCCGTTCCAGCACCCAAAGAGCTCTTCAAAATGGTAATTGTTATTGAGACCTCAGTAAAAATATTGTTGTATTAAAATTGATAGATTCAATTTACAATAGTCTTTGGTCATTAGTTCTCCTTTATGACTTAAAAACTGATCCAGACGGTCAGATGTAAGGTTATGCCTTTCCCTCTCTTTCAAATGTTATCAATGTGGAAGTTAGTATTGTCTAGTAGTTAGAACTCATGCCTCCCTCCTCTGTTCAGACCAAGATCCACGCGTGCGGGCGGGATTTTGCTGATCCCTTACTGACCTCGAGGGTTTTCTTCTGGCTCTCTGTTTTTTCTCCCTCAAAAAAAATTGTTCTTTGAGTTTAGATCTTAGCCTTAGTAAAAATATTGTTGTATTAATATAATAATTAATTTTAGTGTTTTATTCTTACCGTTGGAACACTTGATTAAATTACAGTGGCGGAAGTTAACTTTACGCTCTGATTTTTATCTTATTTTGTTTTGAAGTTGCCATGCGTCACTTTAAAAAAACAACGTTAGACACTATACTTTCAAGTTATGGTAAATTTCAATAAATGCTATTATGTTTTATATTAATGCACTGTGTTGCGGACTTTATACAGCGTTCTTTACCTGGGTTTAAACATGGTATGAAGTTAGAGGCGGTCGATAGAAGAAACCCGACTCTTATTCGTGCAGCTACTGTGGCAAATACCATAGATTATCGAGTAAAGGTACACTTTGATGGCTGGGATGAAATTTACGATGATTGGTTTGAAGCAGACTCCACGGATATTCACCCTGTAGGGTGGGCAGAGAAGACAAGACATCCTTTGGAACCCCCACTTAGTTAGTATTTTTGTGCAAACTTTTGTAGTAATATATCGTTTTCTAAAACAACATATGGTGAACACAAACAGATGTATAGTTTGTACGGACTGGCAAGTGCAAATTGCAGAATTTTTACGTCCGTTTTGTTTGTGCCAATGGAAATATAAACAAATGCATGTACATCCAATACTGGAATTTATTGATTATGTTTTCACGAGAAATTTTTCTGAAAAAAAATTGAGTCTTAAATTCCTTGAAATAGTTAAGACCATGAAAGCTCGGCCACGGCCAAGAACCAGCGTCTGCTGGAAGCTAATGCGCAATAGATCAGTTGTTTCCTCCAGGAAAAGACAAAGATTATCATCTGCTTAACAATATAGAAACCGGAGATAAACGCCGGCGCAATGGGCCACTAGGCTTAGCTTAGACAGAAGGATTTAGCAAGCACTATCGCCCCAATAACCAGGAGGCTTATAAAATAAGTCTTTTTTTTTTTCCTGTCAGCAATGAGAGACAAGATTTCATCTGCAGCCTGCCCCACCCCTGGTTGCAAAGGAATAGGTCATGTGAAGGGAGCTAAATACACAACCCATCATAGCACGTTTGGTTGTCCGTACTCGCTACAGAATCTTAATAAGGAATCCTGTTTGGTGGACAGATTATCGGCGAACTCTATGACAGAGGAATCTGACTGGTCCTACGCCAGTAAAATGAAGTCTGGTTCCGTCTCAAAAGATACAGGTAAACTACCCAGCACTTGATTATTGCTTCATTTCGCCACCTCAAATATAGTAAAATAATATGTAATATAGATACTGGAACCCATTCATTCGATTACTGATTCCCCGACTAGCCTTATCTTAGTTTTATATTGCCGGATTCCGGAGCGCACCAAGTTACGCTAAGTGTGTTTTTATGGTTATTTTGAATAAGGACTTTAAACCCTAGGCCCAGGCTCGCTATTGAGGGACTTAAAACAACCCATACACTTATCAAAAAGAGCAGGATACTGATCCCCGGTGTTGTGGTCTGTCTATTTGACTGAGAGCGATTCTTAGTTATTTTAAAGTGTGATCCGCTAAAGCGGACTGTCTAAGACCCTCTACAGTTTGAACCCTGTATTTTTCTGTAAAGCTAGAAAAAGCGCTATATAAATAAAGTTATTACTATTATTATGTTATTATTATTTCACGCAGAGGGCTCACCCACCAGTCCACCATTCTCACCAAGTACAACAAAACCAGACGTATCATCTCGTTTAGGGACAAGACAAAGGTATGATAATTTTCAATTCAATGAAATAGTAATGATGATCATGATCGTGATGAAAAAAGATAACAATGATGATGATGGTTACTGCATGATTTAACTTTAAAGTTGATAATAGCTTTGGTAAAGATTATAATAATGAAAATAATATTTTGCATAGACTGTTGGTTGGTACAAATGCAGACCTAGCCGAATTTTTTTTTTTTTGCATCTTTCAGTACAACTTAAGGAATTAACACTTTTATGGTATTTTAGTTCGACCGGAAGCTTGACCAGTAAAAGCCCAAAAGCTACCAAGGCCCCGGTGTCATTTAGAAGGTCTTCTCACCAATCCCCAACGGCCAAGGCGTTTCCAATCTCCTCGATGCCTACTAAGGGACTGATTACAAATAACACTAATATCATCACAACCCGCAGTTCTACAAAGTGAGTAGCACTTTACTGGCAATTTTGTTTTACTTACGCAAGTTTCACAAAATTGAAACAGTGAAGTTAAAAAGGTTTAATTTTTTTAAAAATATTTGACTTATTTTCGTTGATGCCGCGGATATTGAAAAAGTTCTCAGGTTTTATGACTTCTACATCGTATTTGTTTTAATTACAAAAATAAAAAGTATGAACAAAGCACGAAAAAGTGTTTGTAGAGCAAAAAAAGAGCGCGCGAAAGGGGATAAGTTGAAATATGATAATGATGATGATGACGATGATGACGATGATGAGGATGATAATGATGATGATGATGACGGTGATGATGATGATGATAATGATGATAATGATGATGATGATGATGATAATGATGATGATGACGATGATGAGGATGATAATGATGATGATGATGATGAAGATGATAATGATGATGATGATGATGACTATAATGATGATGGTGATGGTGATGGTGATGATAATGATGATGATGATGGTGGTGACCTTTATTGCTATACATTCACAAAGTGGAAAAAGAAAAAACTACTGCATTATTTTATTGTGTTAAGAGTTATATAGTTTCTGTGACTGCGCATCGATATCGTAGATTCCTTTAAATTATTTAATACTTAATTGGACTCCTAAATCGGTTACTGTTTTAATTTTTACAGCTTTAAACATTCCTTATTTCCATATTTCTACAAACACTAACTTTCAGTCAAGCATATTTTATCTCTTTACAGAGAAGAGAAAAAATGATGAAGAACCTCTTTAGGTTGTGAGCTAAAACAAATTGACGGTAAACATAAATTTTTCTTTCTTATTTTAGACGCCTGGCTCCAAATGATGAAAAATCTACCCAGCCCAAAACACGACCTAACTGTAAGTATTCTCTGACAGTTGCAGTTTAATCGTATTAGCGACGAGGAAGCGCGTGTTTCAAGGTTAAGAGTTCTTTGACCACCAGGCTAAGCGGCCTAAAGGCTGATTATCTTACGGGAAAAAAATCGGAATGATTGGAGAAAAATCCCCGAATGGAGATCGAGGTCAGCCAAATCTCACCCATGAATCCGCGGCGAACCTGGGCTACAAAAGTTTAGGCACAATTTTTAACCGTTCGATCATCTTTACTCCCGCAGGCAGTTAAAATCAATCTAGTCAATTAACTTTAAATTTCATTATTCACTTGATTTGTCCATCTCAATCTGAGATTTGTCGATCTCATTCTGACTCCGAGGGTTTTTCTCCAGGATCTCCGGTTTTCCTCTTTCCTTAGAATCGACTTTTACGCCAAAATCTGTGCCGTCGACCGCTTAAACATTAGCCTCTGGCTAGGGAGATTGGGCAACCACTCCCTGCGTTAAATAAAGTTTTTTCTTTTTTTACTTTCTTTCCCAGATGTTGACAAAGCCATCCAGCATTTGTCACCATACCCGTTTCCATGGCAACCAGCCAGCACTTTCCTAGCGAGCGATTTCCTGTTGAATGAAGCGGCGATATTGGATTGTGGAGCCAGCCAAAAAAAGCGAGAGAAAATTATGAAGTGGACGATTGATGATGTTGTAAGTCACTTGAAAACACTGGGGTGCCCTGAGCAAGCAAAAATTTTTGGCGAGCAGGTAAAACGTTTTTTAGAAATATAAGGAAACTGATTATATTAAATCTCAGAATAAGAACTACAGGAAACTAATGGAAAGGCATAACTTTTATGGTGACGATAAAGATTTAGGAAAATTTGTAGCTTCAGAAAAGTTTTCGATGTTTGATTTTACCAGCAAAATTAAGTTATGCGAATCACGAAAAAAAGAGTTTTTGGTTTTTCAAGGAAAATCTAAGGTGGAATTAAAATGTTTTGCTTCATCATGTTAGCTCTACTTTCAGATCACGTTGATTAGTCATGCAAAAAACAGAGTTGTTAGTTTACATTTTGGTTCTAAATGCCGAAGTTCAAACCAACTCTGAACGTACAAACTGTTTCTGTTGTCTTAAAGATTTTATATGGAGGTATTTTATATGCTAATTCAGAAACTTAAACAACAGCAAACATTACATAAAAACTTGGTCTCGAGAATGGCGTGAAGATGCAAATAGAAGTGGGATAAACACTCTGTTTTTGCATCTTTTTGCTTTTAAAGCAAAAAGCACTTTTGGATCAAAATACTCTTACAAGTACTAATACTATTATTAATAATAAAGATAATGATATTGATAATGATAATGATAATGATAATGATAATGATAATGATAATGATAATGATAATGATATCAACGAAAATGAAAATAATAGTAGTGATAATAACAATTATATATCAATGACAATAAACTTAATAATGAGAGAAAAAAACGTGTTTAATAAAATCTCTTTCGTTTATTCATCCATTATGAAAAGGTGTTCACATTTGAATTCCATTCGTGTGTCAATAATCTTAAACGTTTTTGTGTTGGTAATAAGGACGATAATGATAAAGTATAAAGGAGAAAACTGCAGGTGATGGTTAAAGGAATTCATTGTTTAAATACTAACGTTTGGCTTCTTTTCTAAATTTCAGCAAATTGATGGCGAGGCATTCCTGCTCTTAACACAAAACGACATCGTAAATATTCTGAAAATTAAGTTGGGACCTGCTTTAAAGATCTACAAGAGTATTCCTAAATGAGAAACTATCTTACATAATCTAAACGCATGTAAAAGCCTTTTTGAATAGCTAAACTAGAAGGACTGTCCTTGGCACCATAGAACAATAATATTTAATAATATTCCACTAGCGTGCGTTGGATATGAGATGGTAAATGGCCAACGAGGCGCGTTGGATATGAGTTGGCTATAAATCATCTCATATCCAACAAGCGCGAATGGAATAATTATTTTATTAAATTTCATGACCTTTCCGAACTCTTCGATACTTGAAATTGACAGTCAATTTTACAAAACAGTTTCTATATATATTCATTCTGTATATGAGCTGATAACCGAGATTGGATGAACCATGCGATCAGAACGCTAGAAATGCAATATTTGAGGTTGAAAATTTAATAAATTGTATTGTTCTACATCGATCACACGACAATTACCACAAGAAAATGGATCGACATGCCGTGGGTTCCGGGTTCCAAACCAAAATTTTTCCTGGATTCTAGATTGCAGATTCTCTTGCACGAGGCAATAATTTAACTTATTTAAAAACAAATCCTTGTACAAAAAGCTGCCATGAATAAAGCTGACGTTTTCGATTGTTGGCCCTGACGAGCTTCCTACTCAACTTTATACAGCAATGATTAAACATTCCAATTTAGCACTGGTTAAATCACACCGATTGTACGTTCTGAGAGCTAACGTAAATTTGGTTCAGATTCAAAATAGAAAAGAAACTGGATGCGTAAAACTAAATGTCCTAGGAACTCTTTAAGCTATTATTATTAGTACTATTATTTTATAGTCTTGTTACTTTTATTAAGGGAATAAAACATCCTCGCGCGTGTTTCTAGACAAAAAAGAAACCCTATGACGTAGTAGAACACGAGAAAAGTGTTGAGAGAAAACGAGGCGAAGCCGAGTTTTTTCTCTGCTTTTCGAGTGTCTATACGTCATAGCGTTTTCTATTTTTGTCTAGAAACACAAGCGAAGCTGTTTTATTCCTTTTAGAAAATAATAAAGTTTTTTTTGCGTTATGTGATGTCATACCGTAATATCTATTTAACAAATAGATTCCATGTTAGCGTGCGTCTGTTCAGTAATAGATCACAGAATGACGTCAAACTGTGGT
>JAOEHV020451076.1:0-10234 GCA_025447995.2 Isaurus tuberculatus | reverse complement strand
CTCTTTATTAAGCCCCCCCTTAATGGTGTTTGAAAAACAATAAGCCCCCCGGGGGCTAAATACAGAAATTACGGTATGTTGATATTGGTTTGTATAGTTGTATTGGTGCAAGTTGGAAGGAACTATTTGTATTTTTTCACTTCACTTGATTTTTCAGTGTTATAGAATTTAAGAAATCAGACATATAATATGAAGCATTTCTAACCCTAATGATATTTAGATAAAAAAACATATATGTAGTAATTTGTTTCAACGCTGACTTAATTTTGCCATTGTCAATGGCTATCTTAGCATTCTCGTTAGGCCAAAACAACTATAGGGCGCTTTAATTAGCATATGAATTAACTAAAGCAGGCCATTGGTACAGCATCCTGTGTTTGAGATACTACAACTTTTATGTGAAAGCTTTGATCAACTTGACTTTAATTACATACCATTTCGAAGATGTATTCCTAATCTTAGTCATAATCGAAATCAAATTGGTGACATGTAACAAGAATAATGACATCATGTGTATAAAACCTTAAAAGTATTTCACACTGAACAACACTAAACTATTTAGCCACTGGGGGCTCCAATTTGTGACAAAAACAACCTTGTTTTTCTAATGTCCAAACAGGATTTACGTAAGTATTTTCTATCACGTTTTACGCTAGTATAAATAGTTAGTTTTCCTACTAGCACGTCAGTTTTTAGTGTGGATCGTTAGGTTTAGGCCTTCGGCCGTATCAAGTCTATCCTCATTAATTCTCAAAAAAGTCAATTTAAAGTTAAGTCAAGTAAAGTCTATCAAGAGTGCTAGTGAGCATACCAATGTCAGTACAGTTTTACTTTCTTTTAGGATTCTAATGTAAGTTAGATCATTTTTTATTGCTTGTTACCATATTGATAAGTAAGATATTAGCCTTACTATATTTCCATAGTTATGAGTGTTGGCCCAATCTTAGATTTATAAGAAATTACTATGTCGCCAGTTTTCGATGGAATTATTTGGATTATCATTTGCGTATTTGTGTTATTCCAAATTTACTAGTTCGTAGTTGTTTATTACTGGATTTATCATTATTGCATAGTATATTTAGCGTAATAGCAATCAATTTCTTTAGATTTCATTGAACTACTATGTTGATTAATTAGTTTCTATCAAGTTTGTTAGATATCATCAAAATCAAAACCTTGCTGATTTCGTGTTTTTGATATTGGGAAAATCGATGGTACAGTTTTTTTTTCAATCAAACATATTTTACCAGTTTTTAACATTAAATGTTCCGAAAAACTCTCTGTTTTGAAAGAGCGACCGAGGCCTGCTGGCAAGGTAGGTCCTGGGACAGAGTGACGTCATTCTCGGGGCTAAGCACATTGCTTTCTGTACTCGCTGTGGAATAAGTTTGTGTTCAGGAAAAATTTAGAAATTTCACTTGTTTTGGGCTGTTTTTTCCTTCTTTTGTTTTCTTCATAAAATGGCAGATAATTCTAACATTGAATCTGAAACCGAAGAGCCTTTATCTCATGACTCTTCATCAGAAGAGCCTGATTTTACGAAAATAGAGGAGGACGCTGAAATCCGCCATGAAGCTACGAGCGATACACAAAACAATGCCGAGGTTGGTCCATATGCGGAAGAACCACTAGTCCGGATTGGATTCAAAATTATACTGCAGAGAGGAAAGATATCGAGGAAGAAGAAAAACAGCTGGAGAAGCGAAAAAGTGGAGTAATTCCGATTAGTACCTGGTAGGTGCGGGTTTACTTTTGACGCTAGACGCATATATAATATAGACATATTGTTGTCTTTTATCACAAATTGCTATCCAAACAGATTTTAAAAAATTACATATATATATATATACATCTTTCATTTTTTAAGGTGCAAATGCGGGAAATGCCAGACTTCAAAGTTAAAGAACTATGCTGAGTGTTTCTGTTGTACAGAAATCGAGGTGTATGGAAGAGCTAAAGAAAGCCGTCGAGGAAGAAGAAGGGAATAGCGATTCCGTGCCGTCTTGTGTTACGGCGCATCCAGGCTTCAGGCCTGTGTGGTTGGAAAAATGGTCTTTAAGATATGCGGCTGGAAAATTTAGCACTAGACAGCATAAACGCTATACGCAAAGGGAATCAGAGAACAGGTAAATGTAATGTTGAATACTTACAAGATTATCGATTTTTTCTAAGGGAAGATCGGAATCACCAGTGGGTTCAGGGTTAGGAGAGTTGTTGTCTAAATAACCGCTGCTAGTTGCTGCACTTTCGTCCTCGGAGTTCGTCTGGGATGGCCGAACTTCGGCTTGTTCTAATACTTCACGCACCACCTGTTGAAATTGGGATTCTTCATTAAAAAAAAAGCAAAAATTCACTCTGTAACATGTTTGTTTTGATTAAGTAGTTAGCATTTATAAGTATTTCAAAACATTTCCGTTGCCGACCTCAAACAATAATTCAATCTTGAAATACACCATTATATATCAGGAATACCAAAACCGATTTATTGCAATTAAGACTGCTATCATAATTAGAAATGCTTTCCTTTATGTTGTATTGTATTCATCTGTGTTCATCCATCAGAAAAAAACTGAAATTCATATTTAAAGTGCCTAAAAAATTTTCATGTCATAGGCACTTTAAAAGAAAACGAAAAATAATGTTATTTTTAGCTGTCGACTATAAATGCCGCACAAGAAGATTAACACACAAAAAGTAAACTACAGAGATTTTACCAAAACAAAACTTATTATTGAGTAATGCATGACCGAAGATCGACGGCAATATTGTTTGTATTTAATAAAACACCGTATTTTCTATCAAATCAGGTTAGAAAATACGGCTTTTTTTGGTCGAGGTGCAAAATACAATAATTTAAAAACACAATTTATTAAAAGTATAAACATACCAATCTTCTGCTTCGTTTGCGAGGTGATGGTTTTCTTGCGGATGGAACTGTCTGTATTGAGGGGTAGACACAAATCCCAAATTCATCTCTTTTCAGTCGAGGCTGCACGGAGGCCATTCCGGGTAACAAACTATATCGGCGACAAAAATCCTCAGGCTTGAAATGTACAGAACATAGCCTCGAGGAATTTGTTGGATTCCATTCTTTACCCTTCGGCATTTTTCGCGTAACGCGTACAAAATTGACCCAACGCTTCAACCTTCGTTTTGCTTCAGGTCGATCATCATTTAAAAATGGAAAATGGTGAGTTCCGATGCCATTTGCTATATCAGATTTGTTGCTACAACCTGCCATGACCCACTCATCCGGCATTGTCAACACGATATGATATAGAAGTTAGGTCGTAAACGGAGGTCACTTTTATAGATTGAGTTTTCTTAAGAAAAACAACGTAACTATTCAAAATTAATCCGAAAAAAAAAAGGTTTTCAATTTACTGGCCTTGACGGCAAGATCACGTCTAATAGCTCAAAACAATGGAGTTTCTTTATAGTTTTAAAAACACTGTAATTTTGTAATTAATAACACAGGGTAAAGCACGCGGCGTTTTTTTGATCCCGAAATTGTCGTCACCATAAAGGAATATTTCGAACCCAGGGAAACGCGTCCACGGTCAAGATATTTGAGGGAAATTCAAACTTTGAAGCCCAAAAAACAGCACAAGGAGGATCAAAACACCGAAATAAAGCTAACCACCATTTTTTCCAACAACAAAAACGTAAATACAGCAAATGTTCATTTTTATGATATATACACTTTAAACTAAAACTAGTTTTCGTATTTGTCACATTTGCAGTTCGAACCAACAATTATTCAACAATTAGATACCTAGCTACCGGCGTCTAGTGTTCTTCGTTTTCGTCAACCTATCAACACTTAGCATCATTTATCAACCGCGATAACTTGGTATAATATTGTCAGCCTATGGAATTGAATATTGTCTACTAGTGATTAAATACCCATAGCTGTTGCATATCTAGCGTCGTGTTCAAATTCTGTCTACTGCACCCGCGCTACGCTTATGAATGTGTCTCCTCTGGATTCAGTTCAGTATTAAGTCAAATTCTGTCCGGAAGAGCTACATTAAAGTTCGAAATTGAACTGCGTTATCTACAAAGAATTTGAAAACGCATCACGTAAGAACTGAAATTGAACTTGGCATCACTCCAAAGTGTCAAGCGTTAGTAAATAGGATTAACTACTCATAATGGAAACCGGAAAGGAACCATCACTTGAACAATTAAAATCTGCTCGCGGACACGCGAAGGGTAGGATTACCAAATCTGTGAACGAACTCAATGAATTACTGTCTGCAAATGAAAAGGCAGAAATTGTAGAAAATGGGGCCATAGAGTTAAACAAAATCCTCAACGAATTTGATCAGGCGCACGGAGCGTATCACCAGAATCTCAAAATTGAAGTTGAAATTAAAGAGAGTAAGATTTACTGTCAATCTGTCCACGAGTTAGTAGAGGAAGTTCAAGAAAAAATAGCAAAGTATTTAGCGACTTGCCAAACTGAGCCACCCAAGTTGCCTCAGGGCAATGAGCTTCCGAAAATCAAACCTCAGGATTCTGTTAGATGGTAAGCGGGCCGAGTGGCTTCAAATCAAAGGTGGGGTCTGGTACTAGCAGCGTGGTGAGCGCGAAATCGAAGGCCGCGGCGAAAAAGGCAAAATTGCTGGTCCAGGCACAAGCGCTAAAAGCGATGCAAGAACTTGAAGCTGAGGAACTGCAACTGAAACAAAAGAAAGCAACGCTAAAAACCCAAACTGAGATCGCTGCCGCTGAGGCTGAAGAAAAAATCTACGAGCAAGAAGGTTATGAATACAGTTAGGCAGATGATGACTTTGGAAGGTAAGACCCTAAATCCTGGTCCATCTGACGGTAAAGGCCCGACCTTTGTATCAGTTCATGACAAAGCCAAAAGCCCAAACCCATCAACAGTAGTGCTCAACCCCAATGTCCCTGAGTGGCTACCAACCAGTCAAAGCCCCAGCTATCTGCCTTGTCAAATGAGGCATTTCAGAAATTGATGGAGTCGCAGGAGAACCAGAACCTCGCTCTACAGCAACTTGTCCAGCAACAGCAGCAAAGTGTTATGGCTCTCACTCTACCTCAACCAACTGTACTAGTCTTTAGTGAAGACCCACTTCACTATTGTGATTTCACAAGAGCGTTTGAGCAGCTAATCGAGCAGAAGACATCGATCCCAAGCGCCCGTCTGTACTACCTCTGCCAGTTCACTTCAGGTGAGTGCAACCAGCTAGTAAAAAGCTGCCTCTCAATGAAGGAGC
Source organism: Isaurus tuberculatus (assembly GCA_025447995.2). Taxonomy (NCBI): domain Eukaryota; kingdom Metazoa; phylum Cnidaria; class Anthozoa; order Zoantharia; family Zoanthidae; genus Isaurus; species Isaurus tuberculatus. Next base: position 4,991 of record JAOEHV020451076.1, on the reverse strand, counting down.
AAGAGGGTTACCCCGAAGCCCGGAGTCTACTAAAGAAGCGTTACGGGCAATCCTATCGTATAGCAGCGGCGCACGTGCAAAAACTAATCGATGGTCCGTCGATAAAGGCAGGCGACGGTCAAGCCCTCCAGCAGTTTTCTATCCATCTTACAAGCTGCCAAAATACACTGAAGGAAATAGGATATCTAAACAAATTGGACAATCCCGACAATCTAAAGAAAATTGTAAACAGACTCCCGTATGGACTCAGGTTAAAGTGGCGTGACACCGCAGATGCATAGTCGAAGACGGCCGAGACGTAAACGTGGAAGACGTGATGCGGTTTGTAACTGCAAAGGCAAGAGCAGCGACGCATCCAGTGTTAAGACTAGCTGCGCGATCAACGCCACAGTTACTGCGTTGGCGATCGTACCTGTTAAAGTCAAAGCCCACGGTACTGATGAAATAGTAGAAACATATGCCTTCCTTGACTCGGGCTCAAACACTACATTCTGCACCGAAACTCTCCTCAATCAAATTCATGCTGAAGGTAAGAAAGCAAAACTATCGCTTACCACCCTCCAGGGAGAGAACCAATCTACTAACTGTTCAGTTATCAATCTAGAGATGTCTGACCTAGACCAACCAAACACAATAAACCTACCAGTGGTATATTCAAGGCCGGACTTGCCTATCCCGAAGGAAACCATAACTACCCAAAAAGATGTCGACCGCTGGCCACATTTACAAGGAATAGACATCCCATCAATTAATGCAGATATCGGTCTCCTCATCGGCAGTGACGTACCAAAGGCACTAGAGCCGCTGGAGGTAAGACTTAGCAATAGCACTGGTGGCCCTTATGCAACAAAAACTGGGTATTCAACGGTCCCCTTGGTAGAGCCCCAAGAAATGCTCAACCCTCATCTTACTTCGTAAAGGCAGACACTACATTGAATGAACAATTCCAACAATTCTGCAATTATGAATTTAATGATTGCCAGTTCGAGCAGAAACAAGCAATGTCTCCAGAAGACCGCCGCGCAGTCAAAATCATGAGCGATACTGTGCGTCTGAAAGAAGGCCACTACGAGATGGCACTCCCATGGATCCAAAGATCCATCAAAACTACAGTCAGTTTATGGAAGAACTATTTACAAATGACCATGCCAGGAAAGTGACAAGCAAGGAGGTAGGCCCCCTAGGGAGTCACTGGTACCTCCCTCATCATCCAGTTTTCAACCCCCAGAAACCAGAGAAGACAAGGATCGTATTTGACTGCAGCGCTGTGTACAACGACACTAGTCTTAACCAGCAACTGCTACAGGGGCCGGACCTAACTAACACCTTGGTGGAAGTACAGAGAAGAGCCAGTAGCGTTCCAAGCAGACATCAAAGGGATGTTCTTACAAGTAAGAGTCCGTCCTAGTGATTGCGACGCCTTGCGATTCTTATGGTGGCCAGATGGAGATCTGAATGCTGAGCCCCAGGAGTACCAAATGATGGTTCATTTGTTCGGCGGGACTTCATCCCAAAGTTGCACGAATTTCGCCCTAAGAAAAACTGCAGAAGACAACAAAGCAGACTTTGAGACTAGAAACAGTCTACAAAAGTTTTATATTGATGACAATTTGAAGAAAGTCGACTCCGAAGATAAAGCCATTAGACTAGCCCATCAACTCCGTGATCTTCTGTCCAGAGGTGGATTCAACTTGACCAAGTGGCTATCCAACTCTCGGAAAGTTATCGAGTCTCTGCCTGAAGACTGCCGTGCAACGCAAGTGAGATCTCTAGACTTTGACATCTCCCTGTGCAAAGAGTGCTCGGTTTCCAATGGAATTTCGAGTCAGACAAATTTGGCTTCAAGATAGCGATCAAGGATCGCCCTGCCACAAGACGCGGTCTACTGTCTGTCATAAGCTCCGTATGTGACCCTCTGTCGTTTGTGGCCCCCTTCACCCTCAAGGCCAAATTTATCTTACAAGATTTAACTCGAAAGAAATTCGACTGGGACGAGCCTATTCCTGACGAGCACCTTACACAATGGCAAAGCTGGTTAGCAGATCTACCCAAGTTAGAGAACCTTGAGATAAGCCGATGCTTCAAGCCGTCAGAATTCGGACAAGTTGTGTCAACCGAACGTCACATTTGCAGTTCGAACCGACAATTATTCAACAATTAGATACCTAGCTACCGGCGTCTAGTGTTCTTCGTTTTCGTCAACCTATCAACACTTAGCATCATTTATCAACCGCGATAACTTGGTATAATATTGTCAGCCTATGGAATTGAATATTGTCTACTAGTGATTAAATACCCATAGCTGTTGCATATCTAGCGTCGTGTTCAAATTCTGTCTACTGCACCAGCGCTACGCTTATGAATGTGTCTCCTCTGGATTCAGTTCAGTGTTTAGTCAAATTTCTGTCCGGAAAAGCTACAGAGGGCACTTAGGAGGAGCAAAAGGATGGAGCATTCTTCTGTTTTGGCCTGACAAGATCACTGATATCTACTACACAGTAGTAGATTACTTGCTCTCAAGGGTTAAGTAGAATTGAACTCCAAGAATAATTTTGTACAAAGATGACAAATAGCAATTTTTAGAAAACAAAGTATTTTCTTTTTTCTTTAAAAAGGATACATACTTTGTGTTGCTCACCAACAAATTCAGGAATGAGTTTAGGAGCTCAGGAATAAAAGCAAGCAAAGAAAAAGGACTTTAACCTGCTGGTGCTGTATCAAAAAAAACTCAAAAGAGTGGCTGTTAATTGGAATCCACCTCAAGTTAATGGTGAAGATACCCAGTCAGCAGAAGAGCACAGAAGCTGGCTGGTCAGAGAAGTAAAGAAAGGAGTACCTAACATTGCTAGCGTTAAGCAAAGAATGGATGTTACTTACTCCTTCAGGAGAAGATACCTTCATGAAAAACCAAAAAAAACAGCTGATGTAAAAGAACATTATCCCTTTCTATTTAAACAACATGAGGTACAGTTTCCAATTCATTGTACTTTCAGTTCTGTTAAAGATAATAATTGTTGCATTAAAGGTTTAGACAGGGTCCCTGTTCGCACGCAGAGAAAATCATTGTTGAATCACAATATAAATAGACCTCGTCTATGCTATTTCTGTATTGAAATATACTGTTTGCCCTTGGATATATAATTGTCCTTTCTGATAATATTTTTTTAGGCTCTGGCTTGTATACCTTCAGGTTTATTTATCAAGTATAATATAACACAAATGCAAATATATAACTGAATTTTACATTGACTCCGAAATAAAGTCTCTAAAAAATCAATTACAATATTAATATAAATAAATAATAGACAGCATAGATATTTTGAAAAGTTATCCAAAAGTTGTTTTTCTGGACTGGTAAAAGTGCTTATAAGCTTCTCATAGGTACAGAACACAAAGTAATAGCACTAGCATTTGAATTGCATGTCACTTTTAAACTGTAGATGGAACAAGAGTTTGCACAGCTAATGGATATGGGTATTGAAGATGTCGAAAGAAATATGCTATGTCGGGCTCCTCAGATCCTTCAAATAGCAGCGAAAAAAGCAGCCCTGAAATACAAAAACTTGTACACTTTTGTCATCAGATGATGGTCTTGATGAAAACATGGATGACGTTGCTACCTCAGGTGGCCATGGTATGAGAAAGAATGTATTGTTTCTTTTTATGCCAATATTTACAGGGTTTGTACAGAGTTTACTTGAAAAAGTCTAGAAATACAAAAAGTTTCTGGGAAGTATGGAAAAATAATTGAAAATAAAGAAAATGTGTGGACAAAGTATGAATATTCTTGGTTTTTATTGTGGTTAAAAACAACATCCATTGACTTAAATTAAGAATTCTTCAGAGGCGGGGAGGCTCTAAACTTTAAAGTGTGAGGTGGAGCCTTAGAACTCCCATCCGTGAATGGAGTCCCCGCAGATGACAGTTACGGGCTTAGTAGGCTTTTCGGTGCGGGGCGACTGTTGGTCTTGTTTTTGTGGTTTATTTTTATCTTTCGCTTTCTTTTTGTGGGTCTTTCTTGCTCCATTTGATTTCTTTTGATCGGATTCAATGGGATTGACTCCACTATTGTTGGTAGGTGTCAGGCTGGGAGTAAAATGCAAATCTGAGGGCTGATTGTCGCTATTGTTGGTAGGTGTCAGGCTGGGCGTAGAATGCAAATCTGAGGGCTGATTAAGGTATAGGTGAAAGCTTTAGGAGTTTGTCTTTCCAATTTAGAATGGGGGAGCGAACTGTTTCAGAAATCGTCACTGACACATGTCAAGCGATCTACGAAACCTTCAAAGATGATTACTTCAAGGTAAAAGTAATGAAGCGACAACAGAATACAGGGCCACTATTGATTTGAATGTTAATAGGTAGTTGAACATCTATTTTGAAAATTTAAAAATAAATAAATGAAAACAGACAATTTTCAAATAAAATATATAACATAAAAATTTATTTCAAACGAGTGAAAATAGGTACACATATGTAATTACACATTTTTATAAATTATTAGGATATCAATATTTTTCCAAAATCTATATAAAATATACAGACTTTTGCAAACTTGACAGTTATTTCCGATTATTTACAAGATTTTAACAACTTTTATTTATTGGTTGTAATAAAACACAAAGTTTTTGGTGTTCAGATTTAACTTTTAAAATATTTTAAAAATACTTGATGACAGAAACTCAGCAGAGCATGGTGGTATATGCGTTTATATTAAAGAGGAAAGCTGTAGATACAGAAAGCTTAACGACCTGTACTGTTGTGATAAACATGGTGGTTTCAATTAAGGCCCACTCGCCTACCCAGAGGTTATTCCTGTATTATTGCGGCTGTAATATACCATCCTCAGGAGGCAGATGGGACGTCAATTCGTCATCATTTATTTCAATCTAAGGAATTGTAATTGTAAGGAATTTCCATGAAGACACCTCTAAAACCTCTGAACCTGCCAAGCATTCTTCCGCTAATCCTGGCCATTCATTCTCATGGAAATT
>JAOEHV020450978.1:0-10234 GCA_025447995.2 Isaurus tuberculatus | reverse complement strand
CCAGGCGGACCTGGGGAACGTCGTTACCCAACAAGGGAGCGTAGGCCTCCCGATCGTTTTCAGTGACACTTGACTTTTTGTTGAACTCGTTTTTGTAGTAGGGGGGAGGGATGTTGTAACCTGGCCAGTTTGGCACCAGGACAGCTCGGCGATCCGCCATGTTTTTGAGTTATGGAGTAAACTGAGAGAATCAACTTAATTGTCTGTGATTATCATAACTAGTCACTAATTTGGCTGATGCTAAGAAGATGACCTCGAAACCAAACTATGTACATCGAACCATATTTAGTGAGAACCTCATAGCTATACATTTGAGGAAAAGCAAGTTAATATTCAATAAGCCTGTGTACTTGGGAATGTGCATCTTAGACATAAGTAAGTCGTTGATGTACGACTTCCATTATAAGTACATCAAGCCTAAATATGGTGAGAAGGCAAGCCTGCTATTTACACACAGACTCCCTGATGTATGACATTGAAACAGAGGATTTCTACCAGGATATTAGTGGGGATGTCTGGTCAATGTTTGACACGAGCAACTTCCCCAAAGATCACCCATCCTGCATTGAGACCGGCGTTAATAAGAAGGTAATCGGTATGTTTAAGGATGAGGCTGGTAATCAACAAATTGCTGAATTTGTTGGACTGAGAGCCAAGTTGTATTCATATCGAATGGACGATGGAGACGTCACTAAGAAGTGTAAGGGTGTTAAGAAAGCAGTCATTAAGAATTCTATAGGCTTCAATGACTACAAGGACTGCTTATTTAATCGAAAGCCTCAGATGAGGAAGATGAACGTCATACGTTCAGAGATGCATGAGATATATAGTGAGACTATTAATAAAGTGGCACTATCTCATGAGGATGATAAACGTATCATACTGGAAGATGGTATTAATACGATGTTACTTGGGAATTACTGAAGGACTGAATGAGGTGGTAACTCTGTATCTTTAGGCACAACCTGAAGCTCCTCCCTCACAAATGATCTTTTCGAGGCAGCACTGCCACCTTCGGTAGCAGTGTCAGTGGTGAGGTAATACAATACAGGCTGATTAGGCGTGACTACAGTACGATCTAATAAGAACGTTTGAATGCTCCATACGGGATCAGTTGCCATTCTACGTTCTCCACCTTCATCTTCCCCTGGTGAGAGAAGGTATCTAACTTGAACTAATGGTGGCAGTATATTTTCGCTTAAACCAACGTTGTTTTTGTTCATTATTGTCGTGACTTGACCCATGAATTCTCTTCCCGGGTCTACAATTATAGTCTTAGGCCATTTTAATTTTCGAGAATAAATATTAGTGAATGCCTTCGCTACTTTAGTACTCTCCTTCAAAGGCAGTGCCTCAGCATCCTTATATCTTGAAGCGATATCAATCACTACTAAGGCATATTTATACGTTGTTCTTCCAACCTTATCATCCGGTAAGAATATTATATCTGCCTGATGAATTTGATTGGGCTTTTTGTCGTTCCAATTTGGTCTCGGTATATAATCTGGTGGAGGTAAATATAATTTCCACAAGGCTTGCTTCTCAAGCCAATCCCTAGTATCATTGAAAGGAACCCCAGTTGAAATTGACAGTTTTTTCACAGCAGCATAACCTTTCCAATATCCCTTCGAGCTGTAATATACTTTCGAAAGCTTCTCTTCATTAGACATAGCTGTATCCATTTAAAGATAGGCAAAGTACCTTTTAAATTGATAGTTGAAAGAAATATCTAGACTAGCAAGTATCCTCAACCCAGATCGTGTTCCGAAAGAAACGTTTGGTTTGAAGGCTGAAGCATCGCTAAATAGAATAACACTAAATCCCTCATCTGCTTCTCCTGGTGAGACTTTATACATAAGCATCCCTAAATTAACTGATGGTGTCGTTATTGTACCGGGAAGTGTTTTTCTCACATTCAACTTGAGCGTTTCTGGTCATGCCAATAATACTCTCATTAATAATATCGGGAGAAACCTGGTAACTACACTGAAGGTTCTCTTTGGAGGTGAGACTTTGCAAGATACACAGCGATACGATCTACTTCAAACATATAGCGATCTTTCCTGTCAAAAGAAGCGAGAGAAGATCGATTAAGGTCTGGAATCTCAGCGGTCAACATGCGAAAGCTAAGAACCAATGCTGGTGATAAAGTAACGTCAGATGGTGCTGAAGTTTCCCTTGCTTCAGTACACAACACACGTTATTGCATTCCGTTAGATCATCCAATTCTAAAAGATCATGGTGTATTTTATCCAAAGGCTCTTCCTCATGTGTTAACATTCGAGATAACTCTCGCTTCAATTAACGACATTGTTGTGTTTAGTGATACTGTCAAAGCCCCAACCTACACAGTTACTAATTTGGAGTTGGAGTACCGATGCATATCATCCGACTACCTGTCACAACAAGCGGCGGCTGCTTATCAAACGGGTAAGGGGTTCCTGTACGAGAACATCATTCCACAAAACATTCACCAAAGGGTTCTGACAGTGTTATTAATGAGCACGTTAACAATCCTAAAAGATCAATGACTGGAATCTTATGCCTATTTACAGAGGCTTACAACGCTGGGGCGAGGGACTCGGAGAAATTCATCAATCCTGATATCAAGTCTGTTGAAATTAACGTTGATGGCATGATTAATAGATTATATTCAAAAGGTATGATTCCGAGCGACTTTTGGGAGGAGATCAAACACAGGTTTGGTGTGGGAGGAGTGGCACAGCCACTCCCATTTATCAAAGAGAAGGACTTTTATGCAGCCAATAAGTTTGGTTTATGTATTGACTTGAGAACCTTCCCTGACAATGATATTCATGGAGGGGTATGACTGTTAATAATACACGAGATGGCGTTAAATTACGTATATCAAGGAAAACTTCAGGTTCAGGCAACATCACATGTTACATGTTTGTCGTTGTTGATGCTCTGATGGAGGTTATGTATTCAAATTTAAAGGCAATCATATATTAATTTATAAAGGTGATAGATGAATTCAGAGATAAAACCCAATTTCATTGCATCATTACTGGCCCTACAAACTATGGGAAGGCAAAGTTTCTGATAGATAAGTTACGAGGCACATTTAAGAACGTATTCAAGCACATTGTTTTAGTGTGCCCAACGTATCCATTTAATAAGACATATCACAGCTTTGCTAAGGGTGATCCACAATTCATATTCTTCTCTCCAGACGCTAGTGATGACGAGGAGATCAATGAAATATTATCAGACTGTATAACATTTTTTAGCGGATCAAATACGTTAATTATATTGCATGATTGTGCAGTATCGAGAGACCTCAAGAAACGATCCAACAAGTTCATCGATTTAGGCTTCTCAGGTAGGCATAGGAACCTGTCAATTTGGGTTCTGACGCAACAATTAACGTCCATAGCCAGACCATTTCGTGAGAATGTCGCTTGTGTAGTAGCATTCCATAACCCATCTCACCTGCATACAAAGACCCCCTTTGAAGAATACGGTGGTAGCATGTCAATTGAAACACGTAAAAAGTTTGAAGAGATGCTACAAAAAGAACCTTACTCTAGAATATGTTTCTGCTTGAGATATCCCTTTGAAAAATACCTTGAGATTCCAGGGAGAGAACCTTCGGTTCCGTAAGTATTTTTAAGTGTACAATACCATTTAATAAACGATGTCGGTTATTGAAAAATATATCGAAGAGGACAGCACCAGTGGTGCTGATCCCGATAGTGATGTTAAAGTTAAACGGGAATCTCTTGCCATTTTAGCATCCATGGGAACAACGAAAGAGTACCTTGGTGTGAACATGAGCTTGGGAGATGTGAATAAGTTATCGATAAAAGACGTTGAAAAATACTATTATAGATATCAATCCGCACTTGGAAAGCAAGTAACGGGAGGCTTGGTAGAATCAGTCATACACGCATCAGTTCGATTAATTTCACACGTTCTTCCGATACATGATTCAGAGAAACTATTGGAAGACCTCAATAATGATGAGTTTGTTAAGAGAGAACTTAGTACACTTGCAGGATTATTGGCTTTGAAAGGGGGTAGACTAGTAGCCCAAGCAAGTGCATTATTTCAAGTGTCGAAACACATTAAATTGGAGAAGGGAGAGATGAAATCTCAACCCGAGAGTAAGCACATTGAAGATAGTGAGGGAGATCTATTATAAGTACATTTATAAGCGTATTTATATGTATATTTAGAAGTATATATATAAGTATATTTAGAAGTATATATATAAGTATATTTAGAAGTATATATTGTAAATGTCTTAAAAGATAGGCTTTCCCCTATTAAAATGTCAAAGTCAAAACTCTTCTCGCTCGGTGCAAAACTTCGTTCAAAAACCTCGTGCGTAGCTTCGTTTTCATCAAAGCTATACGCAAGGATTTCTGGGTAATTTTCCCAAACGCGACATGATATATAGAAAGATAGATTGACGAAAAGGTAAACCTAGACTCGGGCACCCTGTGGGGTAGAGAAAAACATTTTTATCCCGCAATTGATTTGGTAAATACTAAAACAACTATCCCCCTCAGGGTCGGTGTCTAGCGCTTATATATACCTCGACGCTTCGCGTCTCGGTATATATTCACCGCTATCCACCTCCCCTTCGGGGGATAGTTGTTAATTATCCTTAATTTATTACTAAGCATAACAGATGAAATATGAAATTCTTAATATTCAGATATATCATCTGTTGATATTTTAACTATAATCCATATCTGAACCCAAGTTTTCATAACACACACTACACATACGGATCTAGGATTTTCGAAAGAAAGAGAGGGTTGTATAGAGGTGCTATCACTATTGCCAAAAAAAGAAAAGGAATAGTCAGTGACTAATTAGGTAGGCGATAAAACAAAGGGAGAGGGTGAGGCAAAAGCCATCGCAGTCGACCATCTTGTCATGGTCCATGTTCATCTTGATTTTCAATAGTTTTGTATAATTAGCTTCATGTTTTCTCAGAAAACAACTTAATGATAAGATCTCTGTCTTGGGGGTGTTCTAATATTTTATTGCATTACTGGGAAGTTTTAAAATCCCACTGATATCTCTGAAGACTGACACCTTTCGGTTGACTTCTACGGCAACCGGCGCGAGTATAGGCTACTATGGAGCCTCTTTTTTACTAAACTTTTAGGTCGATTTTACTTGTTCGTTTCTGGTTGTTTTTAATTTGGCTTCTTTAAAGACTTTTCAAACAACAGTGAGATTGAAATCAGTTATAGTATCTCTGGGATTATTGAAGGTTAAAGTAACATGCTTTGATTTTTTGATCCAGAAAACCGCGGCTTCACCAAGTCGAAGTGCATCATCAAACGTAAGTTGACGAAAACTTATTTTAGTTATGTTGTGAGTTGTCCATCACCACGTTGTCAGTATACTGGAGCCACTCACCTCTAAGGCCCGATCACCAAACTTTAGTATCAGCTTTGAACCGAAATTTAGATGATCTTAACACGACCTAAAGATATTTTCTGGGGGCGTTCCGATGTTCATCCTTTATGGAATCAACTTTGACGTAAAAATCTGAGACGTCTCGGTTCCAGATGAGTAGCATGGCTATTTGGCGAATTGCTGATGACGTAATTAACAATGTTTTAAAGCATTAGCTGTTTCCACTGTAGCACATTCATGGGTTTGTTCCGTTTCAAGTTCTAACGAGCAATTTGTAAGGTTTTTCATCTTCTCTTTAAAAAATTAAAAAAAAACTCACCAAGTTTTGTTTTCGCTTTCGTAAATTAGCCCCTTTACCTTTCCCATGGTCCAAGATTCCTGGCTCTCTAAAGCAAATAGACACTGGCGTATCAGGGGCTGTGTGGGGAGTTAATCGACAGGATCACATATGGAAGCTCAATACCAATGGTAAAAACTGGACCCGCGTCAGTGGTGGCTTGAAATACGTCAGTGTAGGACCGGGTGGAGTCTGGGGAGTAAACGCTGCAGATCAGATTTGGTATCGCGATGGTGAGTTAAAACTACCAACAGCAAACTCTTTGAAATTAAGTTACGGTTCTGTTGCTGTGTTAAAATAGCGCTAACGCAAATTACTAACACTTGTGAAGAGCAACATTTTTGTTACACAATCCAACACATAAACAAAAAAAACAGCCGTCAAAACGGATGTTGTTAATGTAAACAAACATGGTCGCCGCAGTAAAGCATAAGGACATTTTACCGAGCCCTATTTGATTGATTCGTCTGCATACCAAACTAAACGTACGCTTTAGAAAATCTGTCTCAAGTATAAACAACTGGATTTAAACACTTTGAATTTGCACGTAGGTTCCCTCGGAAATAATATCGGGACAGGTTGGACACTAATTCCTGGACTATTGCAGCAGATCGACTCTGGACCGTACGGGATCGTGTATGGAGTGACTAAAGGAGGCTATGTATACTGCCGCATCGGTATAACTAGCTACAACCCGAAAGGAACAGAATGGAAACTAATTGACAAAAAAATGAAGTACGTTTCATGTGGTGACCTCGGGTGCTGGGGCGTTAATAGTGCGAACCAAGTTTACTTTCGTAAAGATGTATCACCACAGAATCCAGCAGGTGTGTGTCATTTGATTTGCAACGATTCGTATCACCATATTTGGAGATTCTTTGACAAGCAAAAACAAAACAAAACGTTTTTTTGGAAGCAAATTCAAGTATGACAGGAAATGTGCGACAATGTTTCATTTTTACTTGATATTAGTCTTCGCTTGTTACTGCTGTATGAAGAAATAGGTTCCACTTTTTATCAAAAGGACGCTTTTACGGTTATCCGCCTGTGATTTCAAAAGAACTTACAACTCTCGTGCATACAAATCGAAAGTGAACATTGAGCGTATTGGCTGATATACAAGCTTCGATGAAGTCGTCAGTGAGAATTTCAGTAATATCTAATTTACATCAATTGGCTGTTGTCAGCTTTGCAATGTGCTGGTCTCTGTGAATGAAAAGATGAAATCGATACTTAAAACACTAAAACAAGAATTACATGCAATGACATAAGACAATTTGGTTTTCACACGTTATCTGATTCGGCTCGTTACGACCCGAGTGAACAAGAATGAAGTTTTTCATAAAAAAGCTATTTGTCATGGTTTTGATAACATTAAAAACTGCTAAAAAGAGAAAGTGGAACTTATAAGTTAGCATCACTTAATTGAGTGGCAAATTCCGTAGGTAGTTGTTGGGTCCAGATCTCAGGCGAACTGATCCAAATCGAGAGCGCATCCAAAGGAGACGTTTGGGGTGTGAAGGCTACTGGACAGATTCTGTACCGTGTCGGCGTCACTAAAGTCCAACCAACCGGGACAAGGTGGTCGACGTTACCAGGGAAACTAAGTCATGTTAGTGGCGGTTGCCGAGGCCTGTACGGAGTGTCCAAGAGCGGACACATTTGGCGATATACAGGTAATACATAACATTCCTTAATTAGTTAAATAAGTGCATTTTTTTTAACTTAACTTTTAGTTCGATTTTACTTGTTCATTTCTGTGGTTCAAATGCTTGTTTTTAATTTGGCTTGTTTAAGACTTTTCATATGTTTAATACACTTGTCAGTATGCTAATAAAGTATAAAACGAAATTAATGTTGCAAGCAACAGTGAGACTGAAGTCAGGTGTAATATCTCAGGGATTATGCAAGGTTTAATTAACGTGCTTTGATCTTTTGATCCAGGATCCCGCGGCTTCACCAAGTCGAAGTGCATCATCAAACGTAAGTTGACGAAAACGTATTTAGTTAAGTTGTGAGTTGTCAATCACCAAGTTCTCAATATACTGGAACCCCTCACCTCTACGGCCCGATCATCAATTTTTAGTATCAGTTTTGGCCGAGATTAAAATGATCTTAACACGACCTAAAGATAATTTCTACGGGCGTTCCGGTGTTCATCCTTTATCGAATCAACTTTGACGTAAAAATCTGAGACGTCTCGGTTCCAAAATGAGTAGCATGGCTATTTGGCGAATTGCTGATGACGTAATTAACAATGTTTTAAAGCATTAGCTGTTTCCACTGTAGCACAATCATGGGTTTGTTCCGGTTCAAGTTCTAACGGTCAATTTGTTAGGTTTTTCATCTTGTCTTCATGAAATTAAAAAATAACTCACCGACTTTTGTTTTTGCTTTCGTAAATTAGCCCCTTTACCTTTCCCATGGTCCAAGATTCCTGGCTCTCTAAAGCAAATAGACACTGGCGTATCAGGGGCTGTGTGGGGAGTTAATCGACGGGATCACATATGGAAGCTGAATAACGATGGCAAAAACTGGACCCGCGTCAGTGGTGGCTTGAAACACGTCAGTGTAGGACCGGGTGGAGTCTGGGGAGTAAACGCTGCAGATCAGATTTGGTTTCGCGATGGTGAGTTAAAATTACCAACAGTAAACTTTTAAAATCAAGTTACGGTTCTGTTGCTGCGTTAAAATAGCACTAACGTAAATTACTAACACTTGTGAAAAGCAACATTTTTGTTACACAATCCAACACATAAACAAAAAAACAACCGTTTAAACGGATGCTGTTAATCTCTACAAACATGGTAGCCGCAGTTAAGCATAAGGACATTTTACCGAGCCCCATTTAAGTGAGTTGTCCGCTTAACAATTAAATAGACGTGTGCTTTAGAAAACCTGTTTCAAGTATAAACAACTGGGTTTAAACACTTTGAATTTGCACGTAGGTTCCCTCGGAAATAATGTCGGAACAGGTTGGACACTAATTCCTGGACTATTGAAGCAGATCGACTCTGGACCGTACGGAATCGTGTATGGAGTGACTAAAGGAGACTATGTTTACTGCCGCATCGGGATAACTAGCTACAACCCGAAAGGAACGAGCTGGAAACTAATTGACAAAAAAGTGAAATACGTTTCATGTGGTGATCTCGGGTGCTGGGGCGTTAATAGTGCGAACCACGTTTACTTTCGTAAAGATGTATCACCACAGAATCCAGCAGGTGTGTATCATTTGATTTGCAACGATTCGTATTATCATGTTTGGAGATCCTGTGACAAGCGAAAACAAAAAAAACGTTTTTGTTGGAAACAAATTGAAGGGTCACACGGAATGAGCAACAATGTTTCATATTTACTTGATATTAGTCTTCGCCTGTTACTGCTGTATAACGATATAAGTTTCGCGTTTTATCGAAAGGACGTTTTTACGGTTATCCGCCTGTCATGGCACAAGAACTTATAACTCTCGTGCATACAAATCGAAAGTGAACATTGAGCGTATTGGCTGATATACAAGCTTCGATGGAGTTGTCAGTGAGAAGTTCAGTAATATCTAATATACATCAAATGGCTTTTGTTGTCAGCTTTGCAATGTGCTGGTCTCTGTGAATGAAAAGATGAAATCGATACTTAAAACACCAAAACAAAAATGACATGCAATGACATAAGACAATTTGGTTTTCACTTGTTATCTGTTTCGGCTCGTTACAACTCCAATGAACCAAAATGAAGTTTTTCATAAAAAAAGCTATTTGTCATGGTTTTGTTGACATTAAAAACTGTAAAAAACAGAAAGTGGAACTTTAACGTTAGCATCACTTAATTGAGTGGCAAATTCCGTAGGTAGTGGGTGGGTCCAGATCTCAGGCGAACTGATCCAAATCGAGAGCGCATCCAAAGGAGAAGTTTGGGGTGTGAAGGCTACTGGACAGATTCTGTACCGTGTCGGCGTCACTAAAGTCCAACCAACCGGGACAAGGTGGTCGACGTTACCAGGGAAACTAAGTCATGTTAGTGGCGGTTGCCGAGGCCTGTACGGAGTGTCCAAGAGCGGACACATTTGGCGATATACAGGTAATACATAACATTCCTTAATTAGTTGAATAAGTGCAACTTTTTTAACTAAACTTTTAGGTCAGTTTAATTCTTCGTTTCTGTTGTTCAAATGCTTGTTTTTAATTTGGCTTGTTTAAAGACTTTTCAGATGTTTAATACACTTGTCAGTATACTAATAAAGTATAAAACGAAATTAATGTTGCAAGCAACAGTGAGACTGAAGTCAGGTGTAATATCTCAGAGATTATGCAAGGTTTAATTAACGTGCTTTGATCTTTTGATCCAGGATCCCGCGGCTTCACCAAGTCGAAGTGCCTTATCAAACGTAAGTTGACGAAAACGTATTTAGTTAAGTTGTGAGTTGTCGATCACCAAGTGATCAATATACTGGTGCCCCTCACCTCTAAGGCCCGATCATCAATTTTTAGTATCAGTTTT
>JAOEHV020450877.1:0-10236 GCA_025447995.2 Isaurus tuberculatus | reverse complement strand
CCCCTCCCCCACCCCATTCTCTCGATATTTTTGTTCGTCCCCATTTTCCGCGCGTCCAAAATTTTGTTAAACGCTTGCTACGCAGGGTAGTGGTCTTGGGGACTCACTTACCCGGGTGATGACATAGTGGCAAACGTCTGTTGAAGCAGTAGCCACATAAATTACATTTTCGCGGTACATTACGTGTCTTTTCATTTCAGGTGAACTCTGAAACTGATTTTGTTGCGAGAAATGAAAATTTTCAAGCTCTTGTTGCTAATATCACAAATGTTGCATTGCAAAGAAGAAAATCTATTCTTGAGCAAAGCTTGAAGCTAAATGCCTTCGCAAATGATAGCACTGTCCATTTGAGAGAAGCCATGCCAGAACACAAACTAAGAAACTCGAGACTGGCTGAAGATGCTGACGAAACAGTTGAAGATGCTATTGTAAAAGTTATTGGAAAACTTGGAGAAAATGTTAAGGTTGGTAAAGTTGTCACCATGACGACTGAAAAGAACAGTGTTACTGGTTGCTACGTTCACGGCCCATTTACCGCAAACATAAACGATTGCATGATGGGTAAATTTGGTACAGTAGTCACTATAAAACCTACGGGGGGTAAAAACGAAAGTGATTTGATAACTTTGGCTCGCAAGTTGAGTCAGCACATAACAGGTATGAATCCTAGAGTTATCTCTGCAGATGTGGAATCTGACATTATGACGACTAAGAAGGAATTGACGGATGTCTTGGTAGAACAGGAGTACCTTATGAATAACTCGATAACTGTTGGAGAATTGCTTGAGAAAGAACAAGCCACCGTTGTAGATTTTGTTCGGTTTGAATGCGGAGACTCACAATGAAATTCAGAAAACTAAGCCAAAGAGAGAAAAAGAAAAGTTAATTGTGCAACTTTGCAATTTAGGAGAAACTTATTTCAGAGTTTCTTATTTCTTCTTATTATTATTATAGTATATATTAAAACTTGTTCAATGATCCACGCGTTAGCACCATACAGCTCCAAACTGCACGTTTCAAAATATCAACACTGGATATTATTTTTGCTTTACTTCCTGTCTATTTTGCTTTGGGGGCGGGGTGGGCATTTGCCCCCTCCTGACTCCCCTCCCCCCCTTCGTCCCCCTCCCGCTCCGTACGGCTCTGCTTGGATTGGAAGGTACATTTAGATCTGAATATGAATAGTACGTTTCCGGATCATTTTGATTGTTAAATTTGGATTTCCAGATATATTCGATTTCCGGAGTTTAAACGCTCGAACGTGTTATAAACAAACAGTGAAAGTTAAATTAATATTTAATTTGCACGCAGAAACCTGCTTATAGAGATAGATTAACGTTATTTTGTTCACCTATTTTTTTCTTTTGTTGTTTATTGTCTTAAGTATTTCAGATCTGTAGATCAGTTAAAGATAAAAAACAAAACTAAATAACTCTATGAATAAAAAAAATCTGAGCTGCATTTCTGATTTTTCTTCATTTTGGATTTGACAATTTGTTACCATAACGATTTTGTGTTGTGAAATTAAAGTCGATGAATTTTCGCCGTAGCAGATGTTGCAAACAAAAGAAAGATTTCCATATTTTGACTGTTTTGTTTTAGTATATTTTAGAAACAGATGAACTTTTTCTGCAATATTTAGGCTGAAATGAAATAATCAGAAGAACGTTTCTCGTCTGATTGGTGCTGTTGATGAAGACGAATTTCTTGGTGTAGAAAAGTGAAATATATGTGTATTTATACAGAGTCGTCACAAACAATAGCACAACTTTAAAAAAAATGAAAAGCTTTACCGTAGCTAAATATAGCATCGAACAAACCTCGAATCCCTCCCGGAGACACTATTCATAAGTTTGATTGGTTGGAAACGGTCCGTCTTTACCAAAAGTAAAGCAACTTTACTCTGATTTTGAATTTAATTACATCTTCGATGTTTTATGGTTTGAAAGGAAAATTGGAATGAAATTGAAACAAATTGAGTAAAGGCAAGTTTCTATTTCAATTATTACTCGACAGGCTGAAGGGATTAAACAAGCTTTTCTTTGAGAACGGTAGTTTTCAATGGACAAAATTGATGTCTGCGGAAAGTCAAATACAAGAAGTATCGAAAGAAGATGAAGACGAGTTTTTAAATTGTCAACGTAAAGGAAGAAGAGATGCCTGTGTCGTCATTGAATGCCCGTGCAAAGAATTGAAAAATGGAGGCAGCTCTGTAGACAAAGACGAACATACAGAATGTTGTATTCACAACAAACAAAGCCAAGCAGACACGATTAAAAAGGAAGATGACAAAACGTGACTTTTTGTTGTGTATTTGAGCTTTGCGTTTTGGCGTTGTTATGAAAGCTGTGGGATTTGTTTTTATCTCATTCAATAAGACGAAGACGCACGAGTGGTCTATTTACACTGCTGAAGGAAAACTTCTTCGTTTCTTGTTTAGAAAAATAATTTAATGATTTTATTACACAAAAGACTGTTCTGCGTCTACACGCAATTTAGTTTTTTTATTGGTTTTTAGTTTTTTCCAGAAAACATTCAAAGTATTTTAAAATCTTAAAAAGTATTAATAATCACATCAAACTCTGACAGCGGCTTTCGCGAGGATTTATTCGTCTTTAGAAAAACAGAAACAAAATAACTTTTTATAACAAATCTTTTTTCCAAAAGTTCAGTTCTAAGGACACTCGAATCATCCGATGAGGTACGTTTAAAGTTATAATAGAGAAAACCACAGAGACCCGGTTTAAAAGTTGAAAAAAAAGTGCAAAATGCTCGTCACTTCGTTTGTTCAATATTTACCAAGTAACCCGACGCTTAATATTGGCCGGACAAACTGTCATTTCTTTATGGTAATTAATAAAAATTTAGTGATCTGGTTTTAGTAAAGTAAACATTCTTTTTAGCAACATTAAAAATTTGCTGTAGTAATTCCAACTGTAGCCATATACCTGAAATATACTCACAAACTAAAACATTTTTATGTATAGTTCTTAGTGAATTAATGCGTCAAAAATGCACAACGGAGGTAGATGTTCATAATTAAAGATCTTTAATAACTTTGTCAAATGGTATAAATTATGTATCTAGCCTGAAAAGCAGACGACTTCCTCGCCCTCGTTATAACTCCTTGATTCTGATTTTCAGGCTACCAAAAAACGTATTAGTGTTGAAAAAAAATGGAAGGAATTGATAATCGGTAAAAGCGATTCCATTTACAAGAATGAAAAATTGCAGGTTTTTAAACTTTCAAATCAAACCATTCTTTTTTTTCTTTGAAAAATCTTTATTTTAGAATTGGTTCTTAAAAAAGAAAAATTATTAATACTGAATAATGATTACAAACGGAATTCGAATTAAAATCTCTAGAACGCATTTATTAACCAAAATTTGATCAAAAACGTTATGCACCGATCAATTTGAAACTTCGACATCTCTCCCGGGTAACCCAAGGCGTTTGACAGGCATATTTTTCTAGGGGTGGGGAATTTGACCAACCGAATTCGCTGGTACTGAGATAAATTATGCAGAATTGCCAATTTTTAAAGTTGAGGTGCGAATTTAAATGACAAAGGAAAAGAAGAAACTAAAGAAACTTTTGCATAAATTGAATCGCCGACGGCGAAGGCAAGAAAACAATAGTAAATACAATAGCTGCACGTTGGAATGCATCGAGCTGAGCACCTGCACGTTGTTGTCGGTAAAAACAGAGCGTGAAAAGACCTATTTTGGAGTTCTGGGGACGACGAGGACGTGATAACAAAAATATGTACCGGTAAGGGACGGACCATTAGAAAAGTTATGGGGGGAGGGCGGGCGAAGTACAAAAAAAAAAATTAATGCAAGGGATAATTAAGTGAAAAAAAAATCATGCATGCCGAGTGAGACCAGGAAAAAAAATTCCTGCAATGGCCTTTCACACATTTTAGTGTTAATTCAAGAAAAAAAAATTCGAGCTCAATATCTTGACAAAAAAAATATTCATGCGAGGGAAACATCAAAGAAAAAAAATTCCTGCGGCTCGAAAATTCACCACCTCTCCCCACCCCCCCATAAATTTTCTAATGGTCCGTCCCAAAGTGCTTTGCGAATATAAATATTATTATTTTTATTTATTTATTTATTTATTTATTTTGATAAGTGATATGGATAATAAACCGAGTCTGTGTATGAGTAAGACTGGGCTCTAGATAATTGACACGCAACAGTCAAAGATGGTGGGTTTTACTCATATCGATAAATGGCCCACAATATTGTTGTTTTTTTCTTTGATTCTATGTAAAATTGGATCAATCAAAAGCTCCACGCATTGGGTAGTTACAGAGGATGGTAGAATTCAACAGCAGGTGCCGATCGTGTTTATTGTTTAATTAATATATTTCAAATGCTATGAGTAGTGAATTAATAACATCAAAAAATTTCAAATTGTGTAAATTTTATGCGTTTTGTTAAGGATATTAAAAATGTATTCATTTTATCTCAAAGAACGTCATTTGCGTCTTCAGTGAAAAGATGTGGTGTAAAATAAAAACATACTTTTCATTAAATTTTAAAATTTACCTGAAGATCGACTTTAATATGAAGTCTATTAACAACTGATTTTTTATGTTTTATGCGACGTGGACCAATGAAATTTAAGCATGGAATAGTTTTCAAATGTTTTCATTAAACCAAAGTTGTCGATCATGTTTTAGTTGTACCCAACACACAAATAGATCTTTTCTTTAATTATTACTAACTTAATATTTATTTCTTTTAAGAATTTGTAAAATCTTAAGTGAATTGAAAACGAGTTGAAAATGCAGTACGTGAATTTTCAATTTTTAAAAGTGGAGGTTGTTTATATTATTGTTTTTTTTTCAATTTACATAAATACTCATGTTAGTAGTCAAAATATTCCTAAACCAGTTTTTATGCTGCACTTTTATTTGCTTTATTTTAAGAGTAATTTAATAGAAATTCAAGTGGAGTTCATCAAATCGAGTAACACGTCTATTTAAGTCTTATATCTAAACAGTAAATATAAATTTGTTAATTGTTATAGGAAATTAATGAGGCTGAGTCAAATTTTGGAAAAAATCTCTCGTTTTTCAAATTAATTGCCTGACCTCATACTATTAATTGGACTATAATGCCACAGCTGTTGGGAGCAGGTCAATTTAGTGGATCATCAATGCCTCTAAAGATATGCTAGATATATTGTGATTTAGTTTGGATTTAAATTATTGGTGTGTTGGTAGACCATCTCCATGTTTACATATATCAAGTAATAACCGAGTGTGAGGTCTGTACCAGAAAATATTTGCCCTCGGTCTTTCGTACAGACCTTGCTCAGGACAGACTGAGCAAATGAGGTTATTAAGATATTTATTACATGGCTTCAGTTTAAGGTCAGTAACTGTAAAAAAAAATACTGCATGCTCATATTAGCAAGAAATCAGTTTAATAACTTCCCGGTCTTGTATGGGAAGTTATTGGACCGATTTTCAGCCAATCAGTGTGCTGGATTTGGTTGTTGGCCCTAGAAATTTGACTTGCCATGTAATAATTACATTGTTATTTAGTAAATACCTGAATTGTTTATTGCTTATTGTTTTAGGTCAATTCAGAATTCAACCTCAGGAAGCCATATGATTTGGTTATGTTTATACGGCAAGAGAAAGCTCCTGAAAACATCAAGGCAAAAGATACAAATAGAAATCATGCGAGAAAACCTCAGCCGACATCAAAACAACATTTTAAGCCAGACCAACAAGCAGCAAAGGAAATCCAAAAATTCAAAGCAAAGTTCTACAAGACTACGACTGAGTGTGTAGCGGCAAAGAGAAGAATTGATGAATTTGCTCTCCACTTGAGTTTTATTGTGTCACTTAGCAACAAGGAAATCGAGTAAGTCATGATAACAAATGATACAGTGGTAAAAAACATCACTATCATTATCATCACCATCACCACCATCATCATCACCACCATCATCACCACCATCATCACCATCACTGTCAGCATCACCATCATCAGCACCACCATCATCACCATCATCACCATCATCATTATCATCATCATCACCACCATCATCATCATCATCCCCACCATCATCACCATTACCCCACCATCGTTATAGCCATCATCATCATCATCATCATCATCACCACCATCATCATCATCATCCCCACCATCATCATCATCACCACCACCAGACCTTCATTTCTTTTGTTACATGAGTTCATCCTCTCTTTATGTGACCTTCTACTTCAAAACAGTTGATCTGGGTGATCCAATATTTCTGCTTAATATGACCATCAAAACATATTTTTAGTAATGCACCCATCAATGTTAACTCAAGGAAGGCTGAAGGGTCAAAAAGTGGGGATTTTGACATTTTCTTTAAAAAGACAAATTCCTCATTCAGGACAATATAATTGAGTTGTCATCCAGGAGCAAATGAAGGTGGAGAAATGTCCTTCAAACCTTGTTGCATGCAAAAAGAGTGGAGATCACGAGTAATCTCACCCCTACCCTAGGGACACCACATACAATCAAAATCCCTTCCTGCTAATACATCTCAAAATCAAATTCCCATGCTTAGCCTGACCCCCCCCTCCCCCTCATTCCTAAGGCTGAACATGAATAGATGCATAACATTCAAAGTTTAAAATTTTTAGTATCGCTGAGCACATCAATGTGGATGATGCACCTTCCAATGATCCAAAGCCTCCGTATTGCTCCACCCCTCTTCCATTTAGCATGTATGCCTTTGAACACCTGGAAGGAGTTATGGGCCGGTATGAATTGAAGAACCTTCCGGAACATGGTGTAAAATCTGCTTTAGCCTACGTCAAGTCTGTTGATGATTGGGGTAACAAAATTAGAGAATCCCTTAGTAAGGTACAGTAATAATTATAATAAATTATTGCTAATTATAGATACAAATCAGGTAGTACGTACATACTACTATCAAACTTGAAGCCACTAATATGGGCACCGGGCCACGTTGGTAGTGGGTATTACCCCTAAATCTACCATAAATAAAAGTGAGCCTGATTGTTAGCAGCCATGGACAGCTGTTTCGTCCTTTTTGGGCCTCGTCAGCATGGCATAGCTAAAAATCAGGCTCACATTCCCACACAAGATACTAAGTAAAAGTGAAACGTTGTCCTTGTAGGATGTATTATTGTTAATTGAGGGGGTTAGAAGCAGAGTGGTCTAAACCACCAAAAATGCGATATTGAGTTTTAGTTGTTTTTGGGAAAGGTTCATAGTCTAGTGTTTAGTGGCAAAGTGGTCTAACCTACCATCGAACATAAGCGTTACAGTGGAGCTTTGAATGTTGGACCATTATAATAAAATAAATAAAATAATAAAATTAATAATAAATATAAATATAATAATAAATTAATTACCACAGAATGTCTGTCTGTACCTCTGAACACTGTAAAAGTGTCTAAGGTGACATGAAATTGCTCATATACACTCCATTAATTTTTTTGGAAACCCAAAACTTTGAACCCATTTTTCTCAAAAACTACAAAATGTGGGTTAGACCAGTCTGCTTCTAATCCCCTCAATTATACCTTGATTTAGAACTAATAGTTTCTGATGTTTAAATAAGATCCAAGTTTTGTTAGTATTAAGTTTTTTGTTTGGAAGAAATCAAATATTGAGGGTTTATCAATGATTTTTTTTTCAGAATGGTACTTCATGGGTACTACTGAATCTAGCGGCCCTCTACTGGCGTGTACAGGGCAGTGGGTTACAAGCTGTTGAGTGCCTCAGACGAGCCCTTCATTATTCTCCAAGGTTAGACACAAGCAGTAAATCAAAATAAAAGTTATCATTATAGCAGCCGATGAGCCAGCTGAGTGAAGATACAAGGCTGGTGAGGCAGCAGAGTATAGAGTCATGCTTGAGTAGGTGAAAGTGATTGAGATTGAACATGAAACAAGCAACAACAAGCATTTGATTTAAAACCTCAAAATAAAAATAATTAATCAAGAACAGAGATTCTAACACAACAGAACGGGTTTCAAAATACAAGCTAGTCACACTAACCATTCATCTAATGAATGCCTCTGTGATGCAGAGAATACTAAGTTATTGTATAAATTATTAAATATTTATTAACTTCAAGGTCTTTTTATTATTTGCTGTTTAAGGCAACTTAGAGATGTTGCACTAATGAGTATGGCAACTGTATTTCACCATGGCAACCACACCTTAGATTCTGCAGTTCTCATGCATGCATCAATGGAGTTCACAGATGATCTTGTCGCACATCTTTTCCACCTTGGCAACATGTACTCTGTGAGTAAAGCCTCTAATTTTTTTGTGGTGTAGAATAATGTTCTAATTAAATAAACTGTTGTTGTTGTTGTTGTTGTTGTAATATAACATATACATTAGTTTGTGTGGAGCGGAAATTTCTTTTATGTTTTGCAATTAGAGTTGATGCTCTGTTTAAATGCAAGACAAAGAAAAGTTTTGCTCAAAGCAGAAATTTCTGCCTAGTGGAACACAGGCAGATGGCTTGGAGCAGAATGATTTAGTATTTTGTTGAGGGTACAAAATCCCATACCCCCACCCCCTTAACCATCTACCTATCCCAATTTGGATGGAATTCAGGGTTCAAACTGAAAATATATCTCCTGACAAACTTTAAAGCAGAAAAACATGTAAAACAGTTTTGAGGACAAAATTTTTTGGGGACCTTGAAAATTTAGGGGTGAGGTGTCTGGACCCCCTTGGACCCCCTCATGGATCCGCAATTGAGCCTGCAGAGGTGGATATGAGAAGGAAGGGGGTATAGTTAGTGATGATGCTTTGGGTTGTTGCAACTTGAAAACTGCCATTGGAAAAACAAATGCTGATGTTTCCAGCATGTTTGGAAGATAGCATTAAATTGATTACCCTTGCAAAAATATTTATGGGATTAGATTGAGAGATTTATGTGACATATACCTTTAACAAGCGTAGTGGCCAATGGGGCTGGCACTTATCTCCTGTTTCCGTAACGTTAAGCAGATGAGAGACATTGACTCCCCCTGGATGGGACACTAATCCATCCCAGGTTAGCTCCCAGCCGAAGCTGGTACTCATTTATCAACCTTGTAAAGATGGAAAGCTTTGGCATAAAAGAAGGACACACATATGTTCAATTTTCGGCAGATCCGGGGATCGAACCTGGAAACTTGTGGTTGGAAAGCATAGATCTTACCAACTGTGCCAAACATGCCGCCATATGTGACACAGACACGCTATACTAAATAGTTTGTTTATTTTTCTTTTGTAGAGTATTGGGTTTTATGAGCTGGCAGAGTTGAGCTATAGAGCAGTTCTTGACAGAGAGCCAAACTTTGATGCTGCAAGAGATCGACTTAATGCTGTTATCTGTGAATTAAAATTGAATTCAGTCCTTGGAAAGAATGAAAGGTGCCAAACTTACCATGCTTGTTGAATAGATTTAAAAAAAAACTACTTAAATATAAACAATAATAAATACTTTATTTAAGGTCTGTTTGCGCAGGGACGAGTGGTTGACCAATCTTCCTAGCCAGAGGCTAATGTTTAAGTGGTCGACGGCACAGATTTTGGCGTGAAAGTCGATTCTAAGGAGGGAGGAAAACCGCAGATCCTGGACAAAAACCCTCGGAGTCAGATTGAGATCGACAAATCTCAGCCCACATGCAAAACCCAGGATTCGAACTCGGATGCTTACCACTTTGGAAAAAACTGTTGACCGACAGACGGCCAACAGTCGGTTGAGGTGAGCTGTTCTTCACGATTACCGACAAATCTCAGCCCACGTGCGAACCCCGGGATTCGAACTTAGGTCCGTAGTGGTGGGAGGCGTGAGTGATTACCACTAGGCCAATCTGACTCCGCAAATATGTCTGCAAATAGGTAAAAACCTGTGATTTAATCAACACCAGGTTAAAATGTTTTATGGATGGCGTTAGTAGTGTATGTAGAACTTTATCGTTTCAAGTATCAGCCGTTCATAAGTGGAAATGAATGAATAAACGTTTCAACCTAGAGATGATTAAATTGTTTCTGACTGTTATTCCGGCCAAACAGTTTCTTTACCTAGAAATAATGAATTTCCATATTTCACATAATCAAGAAAGTGGTCAATAGATCGTCACTTGTTAAAATAACATTTTATTGTTTTTTATTACACATAACACGAGCATTTTATTCCATAAAGCTCATTTGTAGAAATCTATACGCTTTATTTTCACATGT
>JAOEHV020450772.1:0-10237 GCA_025447995.2 Isaurus tuberculatus | reverse complement strand
CCTGGAAAAAATCTCGGTTTTTGAGAACAGGGCTCGCAAAGGATTGCCGAAAAGTTCGCAAAGGATTGCCGAGTCTTAGCCTTACCATAAGCGCACGCGCAAAGTTGCCAAGACTGTCAGATAACAAAAATTTTGTTTGAAAACATAAAAAAACAGAAATTCCCTGTACAAAGCTTCACTACAGAAAATAATTTACACTCCAAATTATAAAAAGGCGGGGGCAGCTTTAGTGGTAACTATTTCTAGTCTTATGTGAAGTACAGAACAATTATTATTTAGACACTATATTTATCTTATATGAAGTACTATCCATTTCAAATACAGAAACAAAGAACCAGGATCACTTTTTATTTGGTTGCTGTTATTTCTTAACACTTTTTTCTTTTAACTTGCTGCAAACTACAATCATGTAACAATATACCAAGTCTTCATCAAATATTTTCTTCGCCTTACTGAAATTTGTTAAACAAAAAATAAAGCATATTTTTTCTTGGAATTAAAGTCAAGATCGAAAAGCTTCGATTACTAAACTTATTGTTCAGTTGATCAATGCTTTTTCTTTGTAGACTAAAGGTGAAATAAATCAGTCTTAAACTTTTTAATTATAGTACTTTTCTCTTTATGCAGTTCCTTGAACGGTCTAGGAATCCATGACTTCTTTCCCGGTCGGGGAATGTATGATCGGTAAAGATGTCGGAGTAGAGACATGGGTATACGACCAAGATGCCCTCTACGTGCTACACCCAAACTTGGCTTACACGCGTAATTAACAATAAGATACTTGTTCACTCGCGGACAGTTTTCGCCGCCATTCTGCAGATCTTTGAAGGTGGCGGCGACATCACAGTATGGACCTTCATTGCATTTACTACGTAGCTTGGAAACTGTTTCAGATGCACCATTGCAAATCTGATTGCCTATTTCTGTGGGGCAGATGTCGGTCGATTGTCGTCCCCAAAATGCTGAGTTAATCTTAATGAGCCAATCAGACGGACAGGAGAGAAATGTTCTCTCAGAATCGCACAGTAAAACTTCTTTAGCCCGTGGTACGCACGTGTATTTAACCTGAAGATATTTTTGCACACCGTGACAATGATTTCCCTTTTGCAATTTATCCGCTCTTGCCTCAAGCTCACAGCTGCTCGTCCCCTCACACATCTCTTTAACAAGTCCCAAGGTTCCCTGGGCATTACCACAGTTTATTACCGGGTCGCCATCATCCGAGGGGCAAATATCTGCAGATAGTCTTCCCCAGAAAGCGTCAGTGACGGCAATGGATGAGCCTGGGGTCTCGCACGTCAGCGGTTTTTTCTTTTTGGTACAAACTGTTACACGTTTTTCTAAAATTATAAGAAAAGTGACATATAACATAAACAGAAAAATCACTATAGTTAACCTCAAAGCGCAGCTCAATTAGCGATAATGCAACATAAAATACTGCTTTAACTGGTAAAGTTGAACACTAAAATAATAAAACGCCTGTTCTAAAACCGTTTTAAAAGATTTGAAGTGCGGCTTTGATAGGATCAAGCCGGTAATAAGGAGGGAAAAGGTTTTACCCTATGATTTGCTGTTAGGATCGCCATTGTTATACATAACTCTTCATAACTCTTTTTTGTTGTTAAAAAATTCTAGAAATCTGATCTATTTAAAATTTTTATACATATTGCGGTCTTCATCAGGTTGTTTAAACAGTTCACGTTTATCAGTATTTTAAGTTGCTCTTAGACGTTCAAAACGTTACTTTATTACACTACTGACTTAAAGTGCCTATGACACGAAAACGCTTTTGTACATTTGCAAAATCTAGCGTTTCAAACGGACGACTCCAAAATTTTAGGTGTTTAGGACAAATATTGGCAATTTTATACGCGCTTAACCATGCCCATTTGTTCATAAATCAGTTTTTTTTAAAAACAAAATTCTACAATTTTTCGGCTCTAAAATTAACAGTTCAATATGATTAGCACTAATACAGGGGTAAGTTTTTACTCCATGTTCGTATTTCTTACGATCAATAAATTGACTTGGTTTGGAAATTTGAAGATAACATGCTTTTACTGTTGGAAATTCTGAACAGTGTTTGTGAGCAAAGAAAACCTTTCATTGTGCCAAAATTAGGAAAGGAATTTCGCCTTAACCAAGGGTTTGTTAAAGTTGACCAGCTTTGGAACAACCAAGCCCAAATTGCCACCTACGCAATAGATTATGACGTAACGTCGGGTGCACAAAACAAACATTTTATCGTGGAGGAGAAACAGAAAAGGGGGAAAAGAACAGAGTATTGTGTTGCTGGCACTCCCAATGGACAAATCTGCCAAAACACAAAAAAATAACATGTTTAAGTTTTGAAATCAAAGTAAAAATAAAGCTAAACCTCACCGCGGCGTGGTTGGCGCAGGTGGTAAGATCTATGCTTTCCAACCACAAGGTCCCAGGTTCGATTCCTCGGCAGAGCCGAAATTTGAACGTTTGCGTAACCTTCTTTTCTGACAAAGCTTACTCATGCGAGGTCGGTAAATGAGTACCAGTTTCGGCTGGGAGCTAACCTGCGATGGATTAGTGCCCCGTCCAGGGGGAGTCAAGGACTCTCATCTGCTTAAAACTACGGAAACTGGAGATAAGCGCCGGCCTCATGGGTCACTAGGCTCGGAAAAGGATTTAGCTAAATGCCATGTCCCCAACATTACGTCACTCGACCCAGTTCCTGTGACCATTTTTAGTGGCAAAATAAACATTTAAACCGTGTATAAAATTGCCAGTTTTTATCTTAAACTTTTGAATCGCAAATTTGAAACGCTATAATTTCCAAATGTGCCAAAAAAAAGTAAAATAAAAGTATTGTCATAGGCACTTTAAGGCGTAGGCCATATACAATTCAAAATAGAGTTAAATAAATCACTTTTTTTCCTCGTTCCTCCAACGTCACCCTTTTTAATTTCACTCAGGGGAATCCCCCTAAGCCCCTAAAATTTAAGATTAGCGGAAGAGCAAATTTTTTGGGTTGGGTTCCAATTACAGTAAAGGTAAAGGACAAAACTTTTATTCAGTGTTTACTATTTGTAATAACTTCCTGTGTTGTTCGTTCAAACTTTGAGACAATACAAACCTGACTCAAGATCCAGTTGCTTGCTTTTCAACTTCGTTGCTTGTTTTGGGGTTTCTACAAATGGAAAAATGTACGAAGGTCAGTGCGCATGTGTTTTCTGTTTTACTCTAGTAGCTTGTTTTTTTATTATTTAAGTAATTTTTTTACAGGTTTTGTAAAAAGAAAAAAAAAAGCAAGTTTGATAGCTTAAAACCTCTGTATACAATTGTAAAATTCTATTCTCTCATTAGTCGACTTCAGAATGTTGTCGTAGAAGCAATGATGACAGAAATAATTTTCAAAGCGCCGTAACAATTAGAAGCTTTGACTGAGCAAAATTAAAAAACAGAAGCAGAGAAGACTGAAGACGTCTCGTCGAACTTTATTTATTAAAATTTGCTGTATTTACAAATACTTATAAGCTTTAAACCAAGATATAAAATATATTTTACTTAATTGAACGTTTAAACAAGTAAGCGACTCCCAAAACTTACCAGATCCCTGTGAAAACTTGTGTAGAATACAAACAAACAGCAACATTGCCGTTATTAAACTTGATTTCACCATGTTACGGTATTTGTATAGCTTCACTGCATGGAAGACATTACAAAAGGCAGTTTTATACACTGAAAGAAATAGCTTGAGATAAGCTGCTTCGATGTGACTGAAACACATAGTGGAACTGCTCGAAAAAAAAAACTTAGCTCATGAAATTTTCGAGCTGTAATGAAATTGATATTAGAAATTATTGACAAACTGTTTGCCTGGGCGCTTTTTGCTCCGTGCTTTGAGGGCTTTTGAAAAAATTTATATTTTGCGACAAAAAATGCAAAAAAATAAATAAATAATAATAATGGGGTGTTTGGAGTGATATCAGAGGCAGGAACCAAGAGCAAGGCAAAACACAAAATAGTTTTGCAATTATATGACATTATGTTTTGGGAACACAAGATCAAATCATCGGAAAAACAAAAAGATATGTATATATGGTAAAACGGACTTTTAATGGATGGATGAATTATACAGCGTGTCTTCGACGGTGGGGTGGGTTCGGAGAAGGATGACACCACTGGGATAAAGATAGACAGGATGACATAAGACAGGTGGGACGGATGCGGGATCCCTATCCTCAAGAGGGGCCATCACTATTGAAACAGAATAGTGCGCTTGGCACTGAATGAGAGGGATGGATATCAAATGAAGGAGAGGAGGGGGGGGGGGGGACGACGGACTATACATGCACTGTTTGAAGTGGGTTGGCGTCATATGCCAAATAGGAGGGGGGAGGGCAGAAAATTTCCCCGCGTCCCATTACCTCATTAGTTCTACTACTGTTACATTCTTACAGAATGCGCAGAGTAAATTACAATAAATGAGATGGATAAACAACATATGCTCGAAAGGTGTCCACAAATATAGACGAAGTAAATCGGTATTGGAAGGGTAAAATGAACGCAATATACTCAAAAGGGATCAAAGAATTGAGAAATACGGACTGTCGGAGGAGAGGGGGGGGGGGTCAAAATGAGGGGGTCACGATCAACGTTCGAGAACATATGCTGGACAATGGTGCCAATTCAATAATTCAATATGCAAGCTATTTTCTAAGTTTATAAACAGCTTGTAATGAAACAAGTCAAAATTACGTTAAAACGGTTTGCTCGAGTTAAATTGTTTTGGAATTTCATAGTATTCATTTGCCAGTGATCTTCAGTTCTCTGA
Source organism: Isaurus tuberculatus (assembly GCA_025447995.2). Classification (NCBI taxonomy): domain Eukaryota; kingdom Metazoa; phylum Cnidaria; class Anthozoa; order Zoantharia; family Zoanthidae; genus Isaurus; species Isaurus tuberculatus. The sequence continues at coordinate 5,427 of JAOEHV020450772.1, read as the reverse complement.
CGGAACCAAATAAAAACAATGACCGTATGGAAACTCTAAGAGCCAAATACTGTGATGACAATAAGATTTGTTTTTATATTTTACATGATATTTAAGTTATTCAGAATAATATCCTACTTCTAAAAGAAAAACATGGAAATACTTACTTGATTAACAGCTCATTGTGACAAAAGTAAATCTCACAAAAATCAGAAATCACTGAGCATTTTTTCAAAACTGCGTCTCTTTCGACGCATCTTTTTTCTGCTCATGAAATTTTAATAATCATTCTTTACAAATTACCTGCCATACTTGACCTCTATATCCAGCTTTTTTCTTGTTTATGACGGGTACTTTAAAAGTGTTTCTCCCTAAGAGCCAGCGTTTAAAAATAGTCAGCGGACACTCTTTATTTTGTTAGACAGATAACAAAAATCAACACGAATTATCAACATGTTTTTGATACCTTGTAGTGAAATTTCTAAAATGTCTCCTTAAAAAAATTATTTCAAATAAACAAGAACAACTAAAACTGTTTTTAAAATGCTTTCTTTCCAGCATTCTTGGCTCATCATTTGGTTTCCTGATGACTGCTTTCCATTTGCAACGATTCAAAGCATTAATATTATTACCTACATCCCTCTTTCTAAATCCTCCTCGGCGCATAGCATCCACATCTTTCTAGGTCGCCCTCTGGATGATTAATTTCCCTTTTACTTCTAAACTAGCAGGGTTTTCTGTCTCAATGGTATTTAAAAGAAGTGCTTTTAAAAAATAACGGCAAAGTTGTCGAAAAAATAGAACAATTTTGTTTATCGATGTTTTCAAAGCTAAATCCTTTTTAAAAGCCTATATAATGACTCACGGAGTTTACACTTAACTATATAGTACTTGTCTTGTTTAGCGAACAAATGTCTATAAGTCCCCTGGACGGGACACTAATCAATAACAAATTAGCTCCCTGCAGAAAATGCATGGTACTCCACGCTCGCATGGACAGAAAGATGGTCACTGTTTTCTTTTAACTTTTATTTCTTTCCTTCTTTTACAGGAACCGTGTTGAGAGAAGTTTTTCATAATTGATACGGTTATCCTGTATAAATATATTACTCTTATTGTTATTTGTTATTATCACCTTTTAAGAAAACCAAATAAGGTTTATATAAAATGAATTCGACTCAAAGAATTTACTGAATTATCTATGATTAGTTTTATTAGTCACACAAGAAATTTACAGTTTCTAAATAAATAGTTTATGTCATTTCAATTTCAGTTATTTCTGTTATTTATTCACGTTAGAACTTATGTTTTCTTTATTGGTTACAAGTTGAATTAATGGCGTTTCTATATCTTAATTATCTCAGGTAACAAAAAACAAAACAAAAAATTATGGCAGCATTAGTTCTTGGATTTTAGCTTCAACTTGGTTTTATCGATCTTGGGTAGCACTTTCTTGGCCTTAGATGTTTCTGAAAAATATTGATAATACATTTTAGATATTTAATTAACTTAAAAAATTAAAATTAATTCAATGGTACTTTTAATCATTTAACGTCTTTCAAAATTCTAGTTTCTGTTTGTCCCTAAAAAGTCAACACAGATGTTTAAGTATGTTTAAAAAAAGATAAATTAGCGATTAGGTTTTACGTCTGAAGCATTCGCTACAAAGTTAGAATTTGAATTTACTTTGATGTAAGATTGCTTTATTTCTTATGGCCGTTTTAATTTACATGTGTAGTTACTCGGTTTTTGGTGGACGCCAATCAAAAGCCTTTCGTTTAAAGCAGCTGCCGACAAGATCTGAGTCAAAGTTTTATTGACGTCCACCAAGTCCAGAGTACGACGTCGAAATGCAGCTACATCAGTCCACCCATCATCAAGGTCCGTGTTTCTTAGCATTTATTCCCCCCACCCTCCCTTACACATGCAGTTTGTTTCCGACGTCTTACTTGGTTTTTGGTGGACGCCAATCAAAAGCCTTTCGTTTAAAGTAGCTGCCGACAAGATCCGAGTCAAAAATGAGATTTAGCATCACGTTTACGCTGAACGTGAACGGCAAGAAAGACCACATGACGATTTTCCCGCCCTTTTTTGCGTGGTGCTAAATCTCTCTAAACGACTAAAGTTTGATTGACGTCCACCAAAAACCGAGTACGACGTTGGAAACAAACTGTACGTGCAAATGAAAACGGCTGTAAGTATCTTCAATTCTTATTACAATTAAATTGTTTTCGCTTAAATCTCGTAAAACAACAGAAAAACTGTTCCATCTTTTCTTACATACACATTTGATTATAAATAACATTCGACTGTTATTGTTATTCTTTTCATAATAATTTATCAAATTATATCAAAGTATTAAAATGAACCAAAACATAAAAGTTTGAAGTTAGCCCTATGCACAAGTCTCCTCATAAAGCGCCAGAAAATTTTAGTTGGTGTCAATTTTTGTGACCCTAGTCTTCGTAATGGCTCCAATTGTGTTGGCCTCTTACCCACATATAGCTGAACTTTAAAGTGGTATCACTAAAATGGGTGTTTACTGATACGGATAGGGCAAAAACAGTTAGTAATAAGATCTAGATTAGATTTTGCTTTAGAATTTTACTTTCGGAGTTATAACGGTTCAAACACTCAAATTTGACACTTTTTGAAGAAAAAGTCGCGCACCCTGCCTACTAGCAAAGAGCATGGAAACTAGGAACCTATAAACACAAAAAATTACACAAAGAAATAAGCTTTCGTTTTTCTCTGTTAAAATATGCCTATGAAATGTGTTGTGGCCATCTCTTACTTAAACCTTTTCGGCATCAAACTCTAAAGATTTTATATTCAAACAAACGCAGTATACGTGTTCCTAGTTCCCATTCCCCCCATAGGCGCGACTTTTTTTGAAAATAGTCACTTTGAGCCGTTATAACTCCGAAACTAAAAGTCTAAAGAAAAATCTAATCTGGACCTTATTGACTAACCTTTTGCTCTATCCGAATTAGTAAAAACTCATTTTGGTGAGATAGGCACTTTAACGATCTCGATCTGTTTTTCGAAATCCTTATTTTGACTAACCCTTTGCTTATCTTTACAAGTTTGTTATTGCTTGAAACTAACGAAATACTTTGGTTGAACAGTTTGAAAAAGAATATTCAGCCATAGGCAGACCATAAATCACGTTAAAATGACCACAACAGAAAAAAGTAAAAAAAAACAACACTATATTCTCTTATACTTATTAAGAAAAATACTACATACGTCCACAAGTTACTGTTTAAAATGGTTGTAAAAATGAAAAAGAGTGTAAAAACATGCGTTTCCAAGTCTTTTACGATTATTAATTTGAAAAATTGCTAATAACTGTCTGGACATCAGTTAGAGAACGTAGTACATTTAGTACGTCACGCATTATGTATATAGTGTTAACAAAAGCAACAAAAGTTTGGAAAAATCTGAAATATTTAGCAACAAAGAAAGAACAAGTGACGATAAGAAAAACCAATTAACATATAACTCTAAGTTAACCTCTCAACTGTTCTATTATTTTCAGTTATCAATTTTTCTCCATCGCTTACCTTGTTCTGACAACGATTTCAATTCCTGTTCTGACAAAGCCCGTTCCCAAAGCGCAAGATTGTCAATGTCAAATGACATCATGTATTCAGGCTTAAGAGAATTGTTAGGTCGGCCAAGAACAAATTCAGTGAAACTATCCTGGGGTCTAGACACGGTTATCGGTTCGGGACTCGGGATAGCCTGACCGTTGACATACAGCTTCAAAAGACCAACTTTCTCCCAAGTAAACGCAAGGTTGATCCAGTCGTCTGGAAGAGCTGGTACTTCTAACTTCCATTGCCTATCTTTTGTACTGAGAATGAGAATGAACTGGTTTTTAAGGTGTAGCAAAGCAAATCCACGAGCTTTTGTAGTTTGTCCACCGCTCGACAAGAGATAGGAACTGAGTTTATCATTAAACGAGTTCTTGTTGATCTTGATCCAGGTAAAGACAGTCAATCCATCGTGTTTACATGTTCCCGGATCACTGAAACACTTGCCTACAAGGGAAATCAAAGTGCTGCCGTTGTCAAAACGTAACGCAAAAACAAAGATATAGTAAGAGTCTAATATTCTGATATAGTATAATATCAACTGTGGCGGAGTTTTGAAATCTTGCAATGCGAAGTTTCTTGTATGCAAATTTGACAGTGTACAAAATTTATAAAACTTTTTGTTTTATGGCCTTGGCCGTGCAAAGATTACAAAAGGCCACTTGATTAACTAGGTATCACATCAGAACAAGATAATAACCATAATTGTGCATTCAACCTGATTTGTAAGCAAGTATGCACTCTGTAAAGTTTGCCACGTTTAAAAACTAAGGCGATTTGAAAACCCATAGAATGTCGAAGCACTTTTCGATTTTTATTTTGTTTATTTTGTACAGAGCATAATTTTGGTTTTGGTTTGTGCCATTCAAGCCTAAAGTACTTAAAAAAATTATAAAAACGTTTTCGGAGATGCTCTCCTTCCTCAGTTATACAATAAATAAAATGAATAAAATATATATGTAAGACACAAAGTCATCTGGGAGTCACACTTTATGCTGATAGATTCTAATAAAACTATCAACTATAGAAAGACTATAAAAGGCCTAAACAAAGGGTCTGAAAGTTGAGGTCATCTAAAACAAATTCCTAATAAAAAAAGTGCATTCTATATCTAAATGCAAAGCAGATAACACCTATGATGCAATCAAACATGTTTTACACCAAGGCAGATAGTACTTGCTGTCGGTTTCTTATTCAGTAGTCGGCTATTGGACCATTCATCTTTGGAATTTAATTCAGGTTTCAAATGGTTAATATACTCCGATTCACTAATTTGTCTTTTTATAGGATCTTTCGAACATTTAGCAATTACTTGTACAGAGCAGAATCTGGGGTCAAATCCATTTTGGGGTCAGAGAGAAAGTAATAAAAATGAGTTTAGCATTTCAAATCCGGTGCCCTTACCACAGAGCTACGCCGCCTTTCTCTGCAAAAAAAGCCTGCTTACGATAGAGCTGTTCTTTACGATTATTTCGATTATTATTTACGAACAGGGAGTCAGGTTGGCCTAGTGGTTATCACTCACGCCTCCCCGAGTTCGAATCCTGGGGTTCGCACGTGGGCTGAGGTTTGTCGAACTCAATTTAAGTTCGAAGGTTTTTCTCCGTTTTTCCTTCCTCCACTGAATCGGCTTTTACGCCGAAATCTGTGCCGTCGAAAGCTTAAACATTAGCCTCTGGCTCGGAAGATTGGGCCGAACCACTTCCTGCTAGTAATAATAATAATAATAATAATCATAATCATAATCATAATCATAATCATAATAGTAATAGTAATAATAATAATAATAATAATAATAATAATAATAATGACTTTATTTAGGTGTCAAGTCGTTCTAGCCGGCCACAAA
>JAOEHV020450667.1:0-10238 GCA_025447995.2 Isaurus tuberculatus | reverse complement strand
CGTGCGTCTGTACTCTAATAGATCATAGGTGAGAACCAATCAAAACGCGAGAATAACTTGGCTTATTATATAAATAACTAATAGATGTTGTTTAGACCTTCTTTGCTCACAGTGTTTGATGTAGCTTGAAAGTCAAACAATTACTTTGCATTCCTTTTCATTGAGAGACAAATTTATTTTAAGGGTTCATAAATAAAAGAAGCGCCAACTTTTGTACAAAAATAGAACCTTAAGTAAACTTTGTGATTGGCAAGAACTTGGCCAAACTATAATTTAAAACAAGAAAGAACAATCACAGAGCTTAAAAGCTAAAACATGGGTGAATAATTGTGATGAAAAGAAATGATAATTCACAAACCTCTTCAGTATACGACAAAAAAAATTGCTTTAAGTCGCCACTCCGAAGCTCTTTTTATACCGTCAATGTTATTTATACGCGCTATGAACGAAATTACAATAATCGTTGTACACCGTTAAATGGCATTGGTGGATATATAACCAAAACACACTTGCTAACAACAGCGACTTCATAGCTCAGTTGGTATAAAGCACTAAATGCACCGGTATCGCAGTTATTTACGGGTCGAAACCCAAAATACTTTTTTTCTGCTTACTTCTCTTCCGAAATTACCTAAATTATGCTCTTAATTGTGGCGATTGTGCTATAAATTTATTGCTAATAACCTTGTTAAAACCTGGATCACAATAATTGTTTTAATGAAGTATAAAAATTTGCGGCACTTGCTTCATCGATTATGAAAAAACAGCATCTGTGGTATTGTGCGCTTTTAATATTTTCCACACGTTTGATCAATTGTTGATTGAATAAACAGAAAAGCAAGCAGAATTAAACAAAATTCGAACTATGCACGTGATTGACATTGGTAAGGCACAATTCAATTGATTTGCGAAATACTATGTAAACACAACTCAATCTTTTATGAAAAGAATTTTTACTGATATAATTTGTATGAGGTTCATAATGAAAATTGATAACTAAAGCAAAGAGAGAGGTTAAGTTCAACAATGGAGTTAAAACCTCTTTTCAATTATATTTCTCGTTACATAATGATGATTACAAAACCATTTTGGAAACGAAAATCTAAAAATAATAATAAATATCATTAAACTAACTCAAAATCATTCCAACACCACAGTGAAATTGCTAAATTACTGAGGCGAAAACAAGTAAGATCATTGTTCTGGTGAGGTTAATTACCTGAAAGTACTCTCCAACTTGAATTAAACTGGAAAAAATAGCTAATTGTTTTTCAAGTGTAAACACAAGCCAATCTGCTGTTAATCTCTTTGCTAATCCGTTCAGTAATTTATAATTACTAGAAAATATTAAAAACCGTTTAAAAGTTGTTAACTTGTTGCAAAATAAAAAAAAATGAAACCTACTGTACCGCTATGTTGTTTAATTTTGTTTTTTGAAGAACTCAGATCAAATCTAAAACCTAAATAAAGCCGGACTTAATTCTATGAGATTCTGCTATTTCCGGTTGGTTCATTAAAATGAGATCATGAATAATGAGTTGACAGAGTTATTTGTCTATGTTTGATGTCTAGCAATGGATTTCCTGTTACCTATATCAATTTAATAGACTCTGGGTCAAATGCCATTTTTAAACAATACTTTGCAAAACAATTTTAATATATGCCGCAAATTACACAAACAAGAAGTAGAGAAGGAAAACTCTAAATTAAAAAAAATGAAGTCTTTGTTGTTTTAATAAACCATAAAGGAAACCTTTTTGGACGTTTAAGAAAACAACAACTGAATTACGCAAAACGTGTGATTTAAAAAAATTGTAAAAGTTTCCCCTATTTGTTGTTAGGGGCATCGTATGATTTTTCTAGAACCATGGCTTGAGCGCACTTATCTCGATCGACTTTATGTTAATTAATAAACTTGTGACAAAGAAGTTCATTATTTTATATAATTAATATACTAGTCGGATCACTGACACTCAAAAAACGCGACCTACTGCTAGCAAAAGTAACATCGCGTGTGCAGCAATTTACACAAATTTTAATACCATTTCCTGGTGATGATTAAAGGTGAAAACAAAAAACGTATTTTTATGGAGCGCTAATTGCTTGAGGTGATAAATCCCGGAAGAACACGACACCAGAAATTTCCTGGGCTCAATACTTTTTGTTTATATTAAAAGCAAGCTAAATCCCTTGGCGAACGAAAAGTTCTTGACCTTTCAGGACATTAATACGTACGTGGCAGTTTAATCCGCAAAAGAAACCCATACTCGTTTATACCTGTTGAACAGGTTTTAAAACAGGTGGTCTTAACAACTCTAGGCGAAAGATTCAGCTTTCTAGTTCTACTCTAATTAGGGTAATAATTTTAAAATAACGTTTGACACTAATTCGTTCATTTAAACAGTTTAGACCGAGGTAGTGCTAATTTATACAGTTATAAATTTTATGTCTGAACTATATATAAAAATATAAAATACATCAATATAATATACACATGCACCTCTTATGCAAACGGTAATTTTAAGCCTAATGTCTTAATTTTTTTATTACATGTCATTGGCATTGGGTAATTTTTTTTAACTCAGTTCAAGGTTAGTAGCAAGAAAATTTAGCATCGCTTCTATTTCTCTTCAGTGCCAACCCGAGGCATAAATACTGCATGAACGACCTCTTAGAATAAATCATATCATGGAAAAAGCATTAGATACCTTTTTAAAACAGTCTCTGTACGCCTAATACTCGCGATTATGTATGAGAACATTTTAAGAACTTCTAAATCTTATATTCTAAACTTAGTTAAAAGAACATCATTCTTGGCCAAAAACATGGCATTCCCCATCTTTTGTGTGTTTTAAGTCCGGCTAATTACTTGCCTATATAAACAATTTTTCTGTATTTTCCTTCTATTTCTACATGCTTTTATATATTAGAATCATTAAGAATGTATCTCTGTGAAAAACTTCTAAAATCTCATACTTTGATTTATTTTTTAGCAATTACCAATTTCTATTTCATAATAGAGAAAATTTTACCAAACGATCCGTAGCAAGCGCCATAAAATATATTGAACCTTGTACTAGAATGTTTTTCGGTATACTTATATGTATAAGACAGCCGTCTTACAAATTACGAAAACTCCGCTGTGGTTACATTCTATATAAATGCCTGATCAGTTAAATTTATGCGATTAACAGTTCTTTGACACTATATAGCCTTTTAAAACAGTTTCTTTTTGTATACAAGTTAGTTTTTTAATAACTGAGTTTGTTCATATATTTTTCAGTGTTTTATATTCGAGTTTTTATTGTTTAATATAACAGATTCCCGTCTTCTATATGATCGCTTTAAAATATGAAAAGATGTTTTAGCAGAAAACAATTACTTTTTTGGAGCCGCCCTTCCTGTGTCATCCTTCTAAAATAGATAATTTACTTATTCGTGAGATAATAAATGGTTCTTTTAAGTTATAAATACTAAATACGAGTTTTCCATATGTTTCAGCTTTGTTGATAAAAGTGAAGAGTTCCTGTTCATTTGTATTCAAGAAATCGTATAAAGCGGGCCAGCGAGAAACAATACAATTTTAATATTGCTTACAAACCAAACTCACTAAATTTTTAATAAGCTGTAGATAAACAAACACAAAATTAAAAAACAGCGCTTTTTTGAAAAAAAAAAAGAAAAGCTATACGGATTTATAAACTTTAGAATAAACTTTGCCACGCGTGCTTTTAAAATTAGTTTACCCCGACAGACAATTCGATTGGAAAAACTTTGTTAACTATAAAGCAATAAATCTTTTTAAAGTTTTAAATTTTCATGAGATTGATAAGTGATAAATTGTGTATTTTAAATGAATGCTCTTCAATATTTTATGTGTCTGTTTTTCCGTTATGTTTTTGAATTCAATAACCTGGAGCTTTATTAAATAGGTAACTGGTGGCCGATAGAAAAACGGTTAAATTTAATGAAGAAATTAGAGATAATTCTCTGTTTTTAATTGCTTTGATATCTGTTGCAAACTTCATAAAACAACAAAACTTCGTAATGTCTAATACACTATTGCGTTAACCACTATTAAAGACAACTGCAGTATCATTTTCTGTAGTCAAAGAGATGAAGTTTTTTTAAAGTTAAAGAGAAATCCCGTACTGGTCATTAGATAAACAGTAAAAAAAAGCGGTGTTAAAAACCGACTTAATAAAGTTAAAAACTGTCCTTTTAAATTTTTTTTTTTGCTTAATTTTTCAGATTTAATAAAACGAAAGCATTATCTATCAATTGCTTGTCCTTTTTTGTGTGTTTAGATTGGATGATATTTTAGTCCAAAGAATTTGGAGGCGACACCATGACTCTTGCCTTTACGAATATTTCATCTTCGTTCGTGCCAATAATCTCTTTTTGATTCCTCTGGTTCGCTTCAGCTGCGTGTCGTTTGCGCCATTTTGTTCTTCTGTTTTGAAACCAAACTTTGACCTGATTCTCAGCCATCCCAAGTGTGTAGGCCAAACGAGCTCTTTCCGGACCTGCCAGATATTTGGTTTGCTCAAACGTTTTCTCCAGAGCAAAAATTTGATGGCCACTGAAAGTTGGCCTGGTGTGTTTGCGGCTTTTGGCAGAGCTGGGCGGGTCATTTTCGCATACACTCGATGGCGAGCCTGTACACAAATAAAACAAAGTTATTTTTTGGTATTGTGGACAAAATATAGCGGCCATTTTAACTATTTAATAGAAAACCTATTCTTGGAAGTTAACTTGTTTGTGACCACTCAAAAAATTGACTTTTGGACGGACTTGCCCACAACAAGAAAAAAAAGTAGCAACGAAATATATTTTGTGTTTTGGACAAAATATAGTGGTCATTTTCACAACTTACTATAACGTTATTCAAGGAAGTTAACTTGCTTATGACGACCACTTAAAGTATTGTTGTAGGCGACTTTTCGGTGGACCTGCTTGCAAGAAGAAAATTAGTAGCCGCAAAGGTGTTTACTGACTAACCATTACCGAAATCATTGTTATACAGAACTTTTCGTTTCGGTGGAGTCATTCCCCCAAAAATTAGGACTGCCTTCTTTACATGTGCATGCACGAGTTATGAGTTTGCTTTTCACCCAATGCAATTTCCCGGTTTGTGTGTGCATACATCTGATTAGTGCAAAGGAATTGCAAGATAGACAAAGTGAGAATGCTTTGCGTATCCTTTTTTACTTCGTACTTTTCAAGTGCTTCTAAATACTGCAGGCCAGAGTTCGCCTGTGTATAGTTCAACAAAGTAAAATTGTTATTGAAAAGTGGAACTTTAGTTCTAAAGATTGCTGTTTATAGTTTTTAATATATTTGTTTCCAAAGTTTTGTGTACTTGTTCTTGTTTTTGTAGGCATTTAACATCAAGCTATATTCATTACTACAATAACAAAAACTAACACCATATTTGTTTTGTTTTGCGGAGAGAATTTAAAGGCAAAGGGCATTTCTTGTTACATGGTTAGTTACAAAACAAAAGAATAAACCAACAGACAGTTATTAACTTTTCAAGGCATTTGGCTTTGACTAGTTTAACTTGAAACAGTACGTTATGCGATTTTTTTTCGTGTTAATTTTTTAACAAAACTTATTTTGTATTTTTTGTGTCAGATACTACACGTATATAGTGTCTCATTTAATCTCAGAACATATACTTTATAATTAAATTTCGGTGGTAATCAACTCTTTGTACTGTTTTAGTTGCTAACTGGGAGTTAAACGGAAACCGTTTTTACGAGACTTAGTGTTAATGCTGCTTATGAAACATACTTTATCCTGTTTGTTCATGGCTAACGTATAAGAATTATATAAACAAGCAATGCAAACTGGGTTCTACCTTGAAGTCGCTGATCCTTCCATATTGAATGCACCATTCCGCGCCACCAGTACGGAGTCGATGCAGTAAAGTCGTAAGCAGGCGGCGAGAGGCTGTGATGGGGCGAGGTACATCGATAGATAGGGCTTGAGTGAGGACTACGAAGAGTTGACCTCACCTCGGGTCTGCTGAGAATATCATCGATGCTATACGGTGTAACAGGTTTTGATGGCGCGGGTCGTGGTCTAACAATTGGAATGAGAGCGGGTGGTTTAGACGATACGTTCGATAGAGTTGCATGGTTGCTATATTGGTTTGCTGCTCGCTGTTTCATTTCGGCCATTGCCTGCAGAGATATAGCGGGACTTGCAAGGTAGAAAGATGAGCGCTCCATGTAGCTGTCTTCTTTGAACAAGGCGCTATTTATATAGTTGTGTTTTACTTGAGTTGGCTGTTTCGTCTTATCGCTTCACAAGCATAAGATTCTATTAACACTTGTTTCACAGAGCTGACATCGAGCACCGAAGCGTAAAAGTATGATTGATAAGTTGTCAGCACAAACATTAATTGATATAGTAGCTTCGTAATCGGTCACAGTGTATAATAGACTGGTTGTGTAAGGTAGACGCTCATTGATTGGTTCCTTTTGACAGGTGTTTTGGATAGGAAGCCAAGTTAATGCTGTATGGTTGATTAGAGTGAAATTGGAAAATCGGATACACTGAATGTTAATCAAACATAAAACATCACGAATAGCTTTTACTTGAAATATATCAATCAAATTAAACCATACTTCTGTACCAGTGTACAAACTTTCTGTCCTCTTAGGTGAATTAAGTTTACAGAAATATCTAGCTATTTATAGCACAATTGAAAGCACACATTGCTTTATATCGTCGCATTGAAAGTAATTTTCTTTTTTATGACATAATTGATAGTAACGAACGAACGAGTTGTGTATATTTCTTTATTACCTCCAGCTTTTGGAACAATAGTGACGCCAAATAGTTGCACAACATAACAAAGGAAATCATCTTAGATCTGATCACATCAAAAAACGGTGCTAATCTGTATATTAAAAACTCAATCCCCGATAATCACAAACAGTCAGCCTAAAACAAACTTGAAAAGGAAAAGTAAACTTCTATTACGAAATGAAGTACAAAAGAAATTCATCTGCCTGCTTTATAAAGAATCATTAACATGATATTGAGCATCAACATATCTGATAGGACGATGAGAGTAAAGTTTATTTATTACTTAAAGCCGGTCGGCAGATAATTAAACGATTTAACACCAAAAGTATTAAACAGTTTAATAGGAACAAGATTAAACACTAGTGGTATCTTATTACTAGTTTCGCTTATCTAAAGAGGGAAATTACTCTTTTTTACTAACAAAAAAAAATTGTTATGTCAGGCTAATAAAGGCATGAGTCGTTTGTATATCTAGAGATGCACTTGATACGAACAAGAGATTTTCATTAGTTAAAGCAACAGCCTGTACTTTTCTTTATCAAGTATAAGTTTTAGAAAACATTGGATCTTAAAACGAGAACAAAGAAAAAATATAACAAAAATTTAAAAAAATCATTCACAGTTTATGAGTTCTATGAAATTTGTTAAAAAAGAATCAATCAATCAAAGTAGAAAGAAATAACACCCTCACAATCAGTTCATAAATGGTGTTGCTAAGGGATTCGTACAGTTTTCAATCCTCTGGAAAAAACAATTTAAACTCGTCAAGCAAACTAAAGTCTCTACTAATATAAAGGCACCAGTCTCCATTGATTTCTTTTAATCATTTTTAAAGTACGTTTTTGTACTAATAATTTCGTATTAACGTAATTCGACCCAAGGTTTGAAAAGAGTTGTAACAAAATATATGTAATAATTACAAATACTTAGTAAAGATGTAATAAATACGATATTTTTAAGTTTGGCTATCTGCAGAACACCTTTTTGTTTTTCGTCTGTAATCTGTTCTCTAACTATTAATAGTTCTAAATTTACTCGAATTCGCTCAAAATCTTGGCAGCGTAAAGATAAATGAAAAAAAGGTACTACAATTTGAAAATCCCTGTATTCCTCACTTCTCGTTTGTGTAAACCTTCAGAACATGAACACCTTTGTTTAGGGTTTTCTCCATATTAGCTACTCCTGTTTACATCATAGCAGTACTCAATCGCCTTACAATCTATTTAGACGTATAATAAAATACTTCGGGTATTGAGACTTCTTAGACGAGAAATAATTTTTGTTTAAATTTCAGCTTCTTACTGTACTAACGTTAGTAATTAAACATTTCAACTAGCGTTGATTGGCATTCTACGCGATGATCACATACTTTAGAAATAAAGAAGGAACTTATAACCCAAAATAACCGTTAATCGAAATTTATGCCTTTAGCGGAAAAATTTCCTTTTAAAAATTTTTTAAAAGATAACCATTGGCTCTCCCAGTAAGAATTAAAATATTTTTTATTGAGTTTTGATTAGTGAAACTTGATATACTCCAAAATGCAACGATAAGCAATAATGGTTTTGTTTAGCTGAAACTAATTACAATGAAAAATAAATTTTGACACCCACCCTTAACAAACAAAACGGCCTTCAACGTAGTTATTGATTTGACTAGCCACTATAGTTGTTGATAATTTAAAAAGCTTAAAAGCTCCTTCAGAATCTCCGGATTATAACATTTTAAAAAGCTATTGTAATCACTTATCACAAATTCACGGCTATGTATTTATCATTAGCAAAAAGTTAAAACAAATTATTATTGCATACCTTTTTATATGGTTAATTATTCAAGATTATCATTGAAATTTTTTTTAAACTTCAAACACTAACTACATTAATGAAACATACTTATTATTATTACTGGTATAACTTTATTTGCTAAACGCCAAAATTATCTTAATTGCCAAGTTTAATAATTTATTATTTTAGTTTTCTTTAAGGTACGTGGATGAAAATGTTTTCAAAACATTTTATTTTAAACTGGTGAAATTAAGCATAAATAGTTTTAGCATTAATTGTCTTACAATCCCCGGTTTGCCAGTTTAATTTTATGTATTTGTTTCATTTAGGAACCCATAAATTTTCGCTGAACGTTTTATAAAATAAACTTAACTTTGACATTTTTCAGAATGCTTATCGGTAAACAATGTGTTTTGAAGCTGATGCTGCAACCATTATATGCTGTTGCTTTTTGTCACAGCTGCATTTTATAACGAAAATATTCTAGAAATAAACAAATCAACGAGAAACTTTAACTTTGACTGTTTTAAATGTTATAGCCCACTAAATTTAGTTGTTTTTTTTGTCATATATTGCTTATAAAAATTATTGTTAAAGTCCTAGGCTAAAAGTTTAAATTTTGTTTTAAAATTCCTAAAACGTTTTTGATCGTGCGGTCATCTTCAGTATTGAAGATGAAGATGACCGCACGGTCGAAAACGTTTTAGGAATTTTAAACCAAAATTTAAACTTTTAGCTTAGGAGTTTAACATTAACCTTTTTTGTTCTTTCTTGTTTTTGTTCTTTTGTTGTCGTTCTTAGAATGACATTTTTTAAAATGGGAACAGAAAGTGCTATCTCGGTTTTTGTTAAGGCGAATGTTTAACCTGTTTCTCTCACGTTTGATGTGTTAGTGATAAATTGCCCCTCCTGCTAACTAATGAATAACCTTTTCATACACATGCACGAGAGCGACTCATGATACATGATTATCTGCGTCGACAATAGTTTATAATAAATCTTCTTGTTTACAAACTCAAAATGAGGCTTTTTCTATAGAGGGAGTGTAAGATTGTGGAAACAGATATAAGGTCATTGGAAAATCTGTCTAAGAACTGAACAATTTCAGTGATCAATGTGGATCTTCCTACCAACCCGGCACACTCGCCGATTCGAAGTCGCTGGTTTAATATAAGCTTTCTATAATGATTACGAATACGCTGTTTCAATTTAAATATAAGCAACAATCAAAGATAGATATTGAAGAACATCCGGAAAAAGAGTCTAGAAATTAAAAGTCAAGAAGTGAACTTTAAAAACCAAAAATCTACTTCTTAGCATCATTACAATGTCCACGCACCTTGAGAGGCTTCACACTATAAGATGCTATAAAAAGGACGCACTGAACTTTTCTCACGTGAGAAGCAGTGACATCATTTGCCAAACCTGAGTGTCATTGGCTTCCACGTTGATAGCGCGAGTTGTAATTGTTTCCTTTTATTTGACATGCAATTCTTTGTTAACTTAATACTTACTACTAGTACTACTACTACTACTACTACTACTACTACTATTACTATTACTATTACTATTACTATTACTATTACTATTACTACTACTACTACTACTACTACTACTACTACTACTACTACTACT
>JAOEHV020450568.1:0-10238 GCA_025447995.2 Isaurus tuberculatus | reverse complement strand
GAGAAACAGTTCTTTTATTTATATAAAAGTTTTTATTATAATGTCAAAACCCAGTTGCAAACGGAACATTTTTAGCAAGAAATTTCACTGTGGACTGGAGTGTACTTGGGCGACATCTTGGATTTCGTTATACAGTCTGTTATACAGTCTGTTAACGTATTCGCTAATATTTTCATCGGAGTTTTTACGAACATGAATTAAAAACATATCGCTCGTACACAATATTTCTTTTGGCCTTGAAATAGCCTTCCAATGCTTCGAGGCAAGCTTTGATATCGCTTCTCTGTTCATCATTTAACTCTAGTTTGTTCAATACTTGGAGACATTCTTTTCCCCAGACAGAACGCAGCGTTGCCCATGCGAACTTTTCTATCTCGCTGATCTAGCCATGAGGGACCTCATAATCTTCCCATTGTTGTCTAAAGAACTCCCAATTGGACACTTTGTCTCCTTTACACTTCATGGGTGTAGGAACGGTGAAATTGGCGTGAGAAGTGAGTGAAAACCCAGCATTTTCCGTGCTTGTTAACGGCTGCGATTCTTGACAACGGTGTTGTCGGGACTTCTTTCTCGGCTTTTTTTTTCTTTTGTTTCAGCGTTTTCCGCTTTATATTACACTGTTTTTTAGATATTCCAGTGGAATTATTGACTTTCCTTAGTGTATTCTCCAGTTCACTTCTGACACCATGTTGTATGTTCAGTAAACAGACGCCATTTTGAGTAAAAGTGATTTTACTATATCTCGCGTGACCTGATATACAATGCATAAATGAGGTATATCGTAACACCCTTCGTTCCGTGAGAACATTTTCCATATAAACGGGCCCTAAGACCACCCAAAACATATCTTAGTTTATCATCAGAATCTTCCCAATATTATAAGTGAAAAAAGGTGCTTTTTTCTTTGTATAGTGTAATCAACCACTACCAAGTCAGTTTGGTTTCAAGTTTGAATTTACATTAAGTACTACCAGACTATGTAATGACACAGTATTAATAATCACTCTGAAAATGTTGATTTCCAAATATACTTTAGTACAGCATATATCATACTAGATCTTGGATCTCATAGGTCCACTTTGATTTTTGAGACAATTTTTTTTAATGTGCATTCTGATGATAAACTGGGATATTTTTTAATTAATGACCCAATCCACTCCAGTTTCTATTGCTAACTGTTTTCCCGTGATATTGTTATAGAAACTCTTCTATTTCCACTGTCAATGTTTACTGATGATGTTAAGTTGTCGAGAAGTAAGGGCATGGGATGCATTGACTTTCCTTCATAGCAGGGATTATTTGCTGGCCAATGACAGCTTTCTTGGAACTCCTTAATGACAGCCGTTATGCCATAAGCATTGCACAATTTTAGCTGTTCTTCCTTTTAAAAATATTTATGAATTGAATTCTCACCATACTTCGTGATGTATGTTAATAATTGATGGTGGCTTCTTGTCTTACCTACTGAAGTATCATTGACAATATCCTTAAAAGGAACAACTACCTGTCGCTCTTCTAGAGGAGTCTTTCTCTGTACAACATTTTCCCGATGCTCTGCACTCTTCTTAAGTCTAAATATTAAATAAATTAGCAATTGAAACATTGTCAGCACACCATGTACACATTAAGTTGGATTTTTGAGTAATACCGTATTGATCAGTGCTCAGTGTTTTAGAGAAAACGTTGTGGTATTTGGAAAGTATAATTTTCTGTATGTAAACCTATTAAATAAAATGAAATTCAAGGAAATATCTTCAAAGTGTTGTACACATAAATTTTAATTTCGTAATTTTTGTTGACATCCTAATTTGCAGTTAATGCTCATTATTATGACTACAGATTCTCGCTGCTTCTTTTTGAAAAGCCTCATTCTGATGCTAACCATTCCAGAGATTATTCTTAATCGCAACACAGTATTGTTGGAACTGCAATAACTCATACTCTATTGCTGGTATGTTCAAATGTTTAACTTTAGAATGAGGCCAATACTAAGGAAATTGAGACTGTTGTCAATGTAACCAAGCAAAAATACAGTCAGTAATATATTTATAGATGAATGGTTCCTTCAGTTTTGACTGGTTCCCTGTTTTACTTTACATAACTTTTCAGAAAACTGTCAGAATGAAAACAAAACTAAATGTTCATTATTGAAAATTTGTCTGTCTGTGTATACTGGGTTAAAGATAATTATAAGCAATTTAGATTAATTTATCAAAATTTAAATTTATAATAAATTAAATGATTGAAGTGACTTAATGAAATAATTGTTATTTACTTAACTGAGAGATAGAGTTCTGTTGTCATTTACCTGTAGGCAAGTCTAAAGTCTCGAATGTACTGCCCTGCACCAGCATTTATGTACTTCTTGACCACCATCGAAAATACTTCTGTTACAACATCCTTAACATTGAATATATTTATAACTAGACGCAAAGTGGTGCGATTACTCGGGCTACTGACTGCCCACAGATAAGTAGTCTGATCAAAAATAATGGTTAAACAGTAGATCGAAAACCGATACCACAGCCGACCTCACGTTAGAAGATTTAAAGCAACTAGTGACAAAGTTTCTGAGGAATAAAATAGTTTCTAAAACCCTATTTTTCTCAATATTTTAAATGAGAACTTTTGTCTGCAAGTGTTCCGCTGCAGGACGGGCCTCAGACGGCAGCATAACCTCTCGCCAAAGAACTCCACAAACCTCCGATACTCACTTAGAAATTTATTGAAACTTCAGCGATTTATACGCGGTAAAAAAGGAATAATTAGACTAGCGTTACAAACATGTGGCTGTATGTAAAGGAATTCAGATAACAACGAAAAAAATGGCTGTCGCCTAAGAAAATGAATCAGCCAATGGGAAATGTCCACACTGTCAATGTTCAACCAATGAGAATTGTTGACGCTGTCACTGTTCAAGCATGACTGAGCTGCTAAATATAAACAAATTTTATAGTAATATTTTGAGAATTCTGCATTATCAAACAATAAAACAAAATGGACGTTTTCACTAAATGACATTTAATATGAAGGTGATTCTTTGAAGATGATTGTTGAAAAGGTAACATGGAAAGTTTTTTAGTTTTCGTTGATTGAGCCAGCCGCTTTGATCTGTCAAACCAAGCATGTTTTGAACCAAAATTTTATGCAGATTCGATCACAACAATGGTTGACAGCGCTCCATAAAAGTTTAAGATAAAACATGCTTTCATCAAATTTCTTCACAACCATAAAAGATGATTCCGGATTCTTCGATCACAAATTATATAATTATTTATCTTTAAGGTGTTTTTAAATGTTGATAAACAGGTAACTGTTTAACTTTTTTGATAAAATAACAAGCGTTTCGTAGTTTTAAATTCTTTACTGACCTTATAAAATACAAGAGTCACGCACAAGACGACCCTTTGCCTTCATGAAACTATTCAGTATTACAAAATAATAGTATCATACATAATGAACTTGTCTTGATAGCCATAAACACAGATTGTCTTTCAGAACTTCTTAGCTTCACTTGAGTTTCATATATACGAGTTGCATTGGTTCGCGAATCCACCCGTTTCAAAATGACAATCGGCATCTTTTTAAACTTAACAGTGCGGATATACCGCAAATGGCCAGTGTTGTTGCGAGTATTTTAAGCGTCTCAGCAAGAAATTCGTTTGAAATCTCTTGCACAGTCAATGCCGACACTATTTTCAATCAAATCTGCGAAAACGAACTCTACACAATATATATATTTTGAAACCAGTAGTCTTGTCAAAACATCTTGTGTGACCTCGTTTACATCATGGTTCTACCCAATGACTTCTGGGTAAAACTTCATCCAAAACGCGACATTAATAGATAGATTGGCGAAAAGGTAAATTTAGACTCGGGCCCCACTACGGGTAGCCCGAGTAAAAAGTTCAGTGCATTACAACATAGTCCCAGAAAACATTCTGATACAAATACAGTCAGAACCCTGAAGAAGAACAAGTGAATATACTGTTCGAAAATTTGGGAGCTTTTAATCTTTATTAATTTTCAAACTTTTAACGTTTTTATACTTTTAACAAATCAGTTTAAACAGTTTTAACATTTTAACTGATTGCATCAATGGAAATAAAGTAATTTCTCTATCCTACTGAACTTCCAAAGTTATTCTCTGTAAACTAATGTTTTAAATAACCATTTTCCTGACCCTGTGCTGCCCAGAATATTGTCAGTGAAAATTACATAATCATTAGTTTACTGTTAATAGTACAGTAATACATACTGTAGCACTTAACTTACAGGTATATCTCCACCTGAATTAATGTTGGGAAGCAATCATTCCACTTGGCAAAGAGTGCATCACTGTGTGGAACTGTTTCAATTGCATTATTTATCAATTCCTCTTTCACTGACCTCAATTTGTTGCCGTTGAGATTTTCAGCTCATTGTTTTCAATTCAAGAAAAAACTCGTAGGTGGTGTCCTGTATGGGCATTAGTCCCCTTGAACGATACTGACGATCTCTGTGAGGTCAGTGTCCCTGGGTACTTGGAGGTTTCTTGCAGCTCTTCAATATTAGAAGTGGTGTGCTCTTCTATAATGTTACATATTGCAAGCTCTCGAAGAATTGATTCCATAGTTTCGTTTGATGTAGTTGCCATATTCTTTCTCACAAAGTTTAACTTGCTATGAAGGACTTTTGTCACAGATCATGCCCCAATTTATCGAATCTTGGCTAAACCTTCACTTGGTATCTCTCTCACGTTGATCAATACAGGGGACTCAAACTCATCTTTTTACTCGTGCCGGTAGGCAACGAGTCTAGGTTTCGGCTTGGTTTTTTTTATTATTTTTTTATTTGTATTTGTATTTTTATTTTTTGTGTCACGAATTTCCACGCATGCGTGATTGAGGCTTATGAAAGCTCACGTGAGCAAACTACAGTTGCTTGGAAGCCATTTTTATTTTTAGTCAAGAGAAATTCTGAAGTTTCTGATGGCTTTACAGTTAAAGCTTTAGAGTGAAATTTTTCGAAATGTCAAGCGACTTTAATTTTGTGTTTGAGTAACGTGATCATGTCTGCAAGCGTGAGAAGACGGTCCATTCCGCAGTCGATCTCGACAGGATGTTTACAAACTGACAAGCGGGTTTTTGTAGAAAATTGTTTTGGACTTATACTTCTTCTTCACAAATCATCTATTTTAATTTTGAAGTATTGGACAGTCGCTGGTAGGTGTTCGAATACGTTTCAATTGTACTGTTTACTTTGAACCGGTGGATATTAAAAACTTATTCGCAAGCAATGGTTAAATTGTCATAGTCTGCGGTACTATAATTTTTTTTAATTCGTGCAATTTTTGCAAGTGTTATTAAGTCAAATAATTTTTCTCTCGAAGCACTGATATTTGTTTTTATTTCTTGATAATTTTACTTCATTCAAGTGCTTTATTTCTTAGAAGAATAGAACATTTAGCTTCTGCTCTTACTAGCATTAAATAATTGGTTCGTTAAACCTTAGTTAAATTTTAAATAGTGATTATACATATACGAGTTTTTTTTT
Source organism: Isaurus tuberculatus (assembly GCA_025447995.2). Taxonomy (NCBI): domain Eukaryota; kingdom Metazoa; phylum Cnidaria; class Anthozoa; order Zoantharia; family Zoanthidae; genus Isaurus; species Isaurus tuberculatus. Next base: position 4,703 of record JAOEHV020450568.1, on the reverse strand, counting down.
TAAAAAAACCTAATACTGTCATTAGTTATACCAATTACTTAACGAGGATGCAATACTAGCATATGTGTTTTACAGAAGAGCACTCAGTGAAAAATAAAATTAGACTAGTGCTAAACATTACTTAAAAATGAAACAATTACATTATTAAATTAACTAAAATACCATAAATAGATTATTAATTTATTGATAAAAATTATATTATTTAGCGGACACTGTGTTTAAGTTTAATTTTTGTTCTGCCATGATAAATTTAACTAGTCTATGAGCTTTCTTGAGTGTGATATCTGTAATTGCGTAATCTGTGGAAATTTATATGAAATTTAAAAATTTTCATAATATGTAACATTTCTTCAAAGGTATGGTAATGCCTAAACATTAATGGGTTCTTTATTTTAAATATCTGTACCAACTAGCTTAAAGTAACACCAGGGGCCAGTTGTACAAACAGAGAATAGTGCTATCCAGCGGATAAAATCTATACAAAATCTATACAGTGGATAACTTTATCCAACCTTTGTACAACTGGCTCCAGGATGATACAAGAACCAGCCAAAATGTTCAAGATTTAAGTACCTTAAAGATTTTTAATTTATTGTAAGTCAACAACAACAAGTCAAGTTTATTTACACCACAGTTGTAAGAATTACATATATACACATTGATTATACTAAAAGAGATTTAGGTGTTGGGTATCTGAAATAGTTTGTAAACTAATCAAATAAAACAGCCCAAATATACTACTAATATTTACATGTTATAAATTTTTTCAGAGCAGTCTTTTATACAGTGGCGAAGAAAAATAAATACATAAGTTTACAACTTCAAATTTCTATGGTGGTTGAATTTGGAGGGAGATGAGGAGATGGGGATTTGCTTGATTGAACTGAAAATCCATTCTGGCAGTCTGAGATTGTCAATGTGCTGAGTTTGGGATTAGATAATTTGCATGCTGTGACATGAATAGACGTTTTACCCCATTACTCTGAATTCTATTGTTGTTACCTTTTTCAGTTAATAGGTTTAGGAGTTTAACATGTGTAGGAGTATAAATTATGGTTTGGGCGAAGATTATATTTCTTTAGTCCTGAGCTGATGTTTGACTGATCAAGCTAAAGCATGGGCAGTGGTCAAAATACAATTCTGAGCATAATGACAGTCTCAGACCGGCACGAGTCAAAGCTACTTAGGAGCTTCTTGTCTCATTTTCTCTGCAATTGCACTAATTACCTCTTTGTACAAACAGGGTATCAACTCTGCACCTATATCACTGTGTACTGACGAAATCTTTTCCACTTTGAATAATAATTTAAAATCACATGAAGGTGAAGCTTTCGAGTGTCTAATGTCCACTGCTTTGTCGAAATACTGATACCCCAATGTTCATCAGACTCTGTTCAATTATAATCTTGCATGGTCTACTCCACAAGATTCTACCAATCATGTCGAATGCTCCTTGGACCATTTCCTGTTTATGTAGTAGGCCATCCAAAAAATTATTTAAAGTTTCAGCTTCTGTGCCCAATTGCTCGTTGTTAATCATTTCCTCCAGCATGGCTTTAACATTAAAATGAGAGGGCGGATTTCTGATAAAATCGTTAGATGACACAGCAGATAGTACTGCATTAAGTGTCTCAAGATCAATACAGAGTTCATCCTCTTCCCCTCTTTCAAAATATGAATCGACAGTGTTTTCGGTCAGGTCTTCAAGAAATCCATCTTCATCCATCCAATCACATCACTTTCCACACATACAGATTCATTCAAGTGTGACTCTTGCTCTGATAGGTTAATGTTGCGGCAGCATCATTTTTGATTCTGTTCAGTGTCAGTATTTCACTACAAGCACTGATACAATCACGATCGGGTAAAAACAGTTGCGTTTTTTTTAAATCCTAACACCTGAAGGGATTCGTGTGATTTGACACGAGCAAAAGCCACATACAATAAACCAGGAAAAAATTCTCTGGTGCAATGTATCACTGCTACTGGCAATGTGAGGCCTTGAGCTTTGTGGCAAGTTGTTGCATAGCATCACAGGAAATTGGGTGCGACTTCCCACAATTTCTCTACTACTATTCCTCTTGAGCCACACCTCTCTCTTAAATGAAACATTTCCAGTATCTAAGAATAAAAAAAATATTACTTTTTTTTTATTTTGAGATTGAACGTTCACTTAGCTATTAGGTATTATACAAGGTCATGTGATCTGTGGCCGTGTCTGCCGAGCGAAAATTAGTTTAATCAGTCACCAGAGAAAATGTTCGCGGCTTTTTGACCTTGTCCGACAACTGCCTACTAAATGTTGGAATTTTAGTCATAGAGTTACATGTCACTGAAATTTTTACATATTAAATAATTCATAGATAAAATCACACAGAAAGCAACCTTACTCTTGTATCCTGAATATGTCCGGCCCACTTATGTTCTTAAAAATTTCCTTTCCTTTCCTCTTCCCCCCCACATATTAACGTTGTGGTTGCAATAATTGCAGGTTGTTTTAAAAAATATGTGACTTGCCTACATGTTACTCGTCTTACATAAAAAAAGAGCATGGGTATGCTAATAAAAGGGTACATACAAATTTTGCATTACTCTTAGTGTTGTAATTACTCTAAAAATAATTCATGGAGCTATAAATTACATGAATAGACCTGCCTGCCTGTTTGTTTGTTTGTTTGTTAAATCCCCCTTCACAGAATATTTCAAGAGTATAAATACCCTGTTTATTCCAATCCCACAGACTTTTGCTCAATATTAGCTCCCCCTCCACCCACAAGCTACTTGTTCAGAACCAAAAAGTAACCTATTCACTAGGGAAAATTGAATTTGTCTGGCTACAAATATTTTTTGAACTTCAAAATCTAGTACATGGAAACAGCTTTTTTTTTCCAATATGAAATGAAAGGTGCTGGTATTGAATATGACTGGCTATTTCAATAGTATATGTACAGCTGGATATCAAGAAGTGCAATAGTCAATTTTAGTCATTTTTCTTTCTGAGGTCCGTTGGGAAAGTTGGTAACTATACATTCATGCCTTTCCACCATCCATCTAAAGATCAAGTGAATAAATTAACATAATTTTTATAAATAACATAGAATCAGCAACGTTGGAGGATCTAAAACTATTCCCTATTGTAACAAAAACAAAGACACCCAGTTCAATAGAAGATAATCCACCGCCACCTTTAAATATAGAAAGAAAACATGTTGCCACAGCTGGGATATACACTTAGGTTTTTTATTATAAGAAGACATTTTGCCACAGCTGGAAAGTATTCTATTTCACTTCCACGGGTTTATTTATTATGAATACATGAATTTACAACATGCATGCTTCAGATATATACTTTCGAACTTCACAATGATGGTGTCCTCTCCATTCTGTCCAACATAAACTCCTGTGGTCCCATTCTTTAGTAACTCACTAATGTTCCACAACATCACCTTGCACTGTGGTTTGAGGATCAATATTGCTTCAGGCAGGCAGTTTCTGTTAACCGTGCAACCAATGTTGATTGCTGGAAATCGATTTTCAGGCCCTTGCAGTTCCTGTAGTTTCTTAAGGTTCACTTGGGCCGCCACCTTTCGTAAAAAATATGTGAGTAGCACATTCTTTAAAATCACCCAGCAACTCTCTTTGCAGTTCTTTGATAAAATAAAAAGACTCATCACTGCAAATTATTTTCCTCAGTTTCTTCAAGCAATGACAAATTTCTCATCGGCTTTGTTTTGCTGCATAATCGTTCGAAGCTCGAAACGATGAAAAATCGCACGAATGAAAACTGGAGATTTGAACATAAATTCCCCCGCGTAAAATAAATTTGGGACAGGGCGTAGCTGAAGAAACTCACCAACTACAATGATTTGTTTTCCACTAAGAGGTCTTGGAAGTATTGGATATTGATGCTTCGTCCCATATCACACAATCTGTATCTCTAATTCTCTTACAGCACAGGTAATATTCTAGTGCTCTGCTTATCAGTGAGTGTGCTGGAAGGTCAGCATGAATGAATGAACCGTAGGAACAGAGGTGTCAAGTTCTTGGCTATACACGGTACCAGCTATTCCACTTGAGCATACTATCGTAACTTTCTTCCGTCCCTGTTTTAATCTTTTATAAATTTCCTTGACCAGAAATGACTTTCCCGTGCTGACCTGCCCTGAAATGAAGACATTGTGGCCTTCCAGCACGATTTTCAAGACATGTTCTTGATTGGCTGTCAAACTGAGAACAAACGTGCCGCAAATTGAGTGAGTGAAAATTTAGATTTTAAATTTTTTTCTCGATCGTTAACTTCAAAATAAAAACAACTCATTTTGTCATACTTACCGAGTCATTTATTCGATCAAACGCTTCCAAACAGACAGCTTACATTTTTTAAAGATTAAAAAGTATATATATTATTACAAACTGTATGTTGCTTTGTTGCTTAAACTCGGATCGCGCGGGGTTTTCCTGAAGCTTCACTCACGCTTTGTGTGCTACGTGCTGTGATAGGCCGAAGAAGGACAAAAGCTGAAGCAATTTCTCGCTCTTGGAGTAGGGGAGAGTCGCGCTTTGGTTTTACTACAACTTCCCGACTCCACATTCAAGAGATTGATTCTCCTCGGTCCAGGCTCGATAATTACTGGGTTGCCTGTGGCAAACCAGTCTTAAAATGGGCTTGGTTTTTTTTTCTGTTTTCTCCGTTAGAAAATGGA
>JAOEHV020450469.1:0-10239 GCA_025447995.2 Isaurus tuberculatus | reverse complement strand
CTAACACAATGAAGATCTAAACTGCATGTACTTTTTGTTATTTTTTACGCGTATGTTTTAGCTTTTGTTGCCAGCTAAGCAATTAATCATCAACAATTCCACTAGGCACATGCAGTCTTAGACTGCGTATTTTTTAAAGACAGTAAAAGTGTAATGGTGTGGGATGTGGCTGGAATGATTATCACAAGTATTGGTAGTACATACGTACTTGTATCAAGTACTAACAGCCACTAATAAAAAATATGGGTACTGAAGCCACGTTGGTGGTAGGCATAAATCTATAAATATATCATAAAATACAAGTGAGTCTTATGTTAGCAGCTATGGACAGCTTTTCTTGCGTTTTTGGGCCTCGTCAGCATAGTACAACCAACAGTCAGGCCCGGGTTTCCACACTTTCTCTAGTGCTAAGGCATCTCTTTGTCTGTAGGAGCCACTGTACGAGTTACCTTTTAACAATCGTACGTAAGATTTGTAATATTTTGGGAAATTTTTCCGTAAATGTTTTCTGATGAACCTGATAGAATTAACACTATAGTTTTTTATATCGATTTCCAAAGTCCCAACGAACGTTATTTTACTGTGTGTTTTAGCCACAACCCTCTGGTGTTCCTAGGCTACATTGTGTCAGTCCCGGGAAGCCGACATTACATAACTCTAACCAAGAAAGGTCGAACCAAGGTGAGTTTTAAGAACGATAAAATATCTCCCGAAAAATCTTATCAGTTTTGCAAAAAAATCTTTTTTTTTGACTTTGTGAGTGGATCAGATTTGCTTTTTGAGACTATTTAAAGTGCTACTAACACTAAAAAATTTTTTTTGTTCAAACCATTTAACATATAATTTTAAGTACTTCTGCAAAAGAATTTTTTAATTTGGTCAAGTAGTTTTTTTTTTCAACAGTGGCTCAAACAAGCAAAATTTAAAGCCATCGTGGTTAACGACCGCGTTGTCGGGGGACTGGGTTTTGACGTCTTTCCCGGACTTTCTACTATTGCTCAACGTGTTATTCTCTAAACACAAATAGGCAAAATATAATGTTCTTCTGAATCGAAAATCTTTGACTCACTCGTGTCCATCTTGCTGTGTTTTGAGTGTTTTTTTATTCAAATTAAAGATTTGATGTCCGGGAATGACGTCACAACCCAGTCCCCCTGAGACACGGTCGTTAACCATCAAATAGCGAGTTTCAAATGCTTATAAAAAATCGAGAATACGACCGATTTTGAAAATTATTTTTTTAAACGACCATATTTTCCAATTTTTCAGTAGATGACAAAAAAATATTTGGTGTTAGTAGCACTTTAAAACTGTGTGTCTAAAGTCGTTATTTCCATCGAGACTCATTATGCAGGGTTTTCAATAAGAATGAAATGAGGTGAATTTGAAATTTGAGGCGGCTCAACTATTGCGCCGAAGGGGGCAAATTTTGAAAATTTTAATGCAAAATATTGCAATCAGAGGAAATTTGCACCGGCGATTTTATTGATTTGAAGCGGCAAATTTTCGCCGGGTGCCGGCTCTTATTGAAAACCCTGATGTCTTTTTTCTCATTTTTTTTAAAAATTTACCCAATAAAACGTGCAAGTAAAATCTTTTGAACATGCAGTTTCTGCCATACTAGGATATCGACGAAACTGATCATGACCGCTGGTGTTTATACATCATGTACCGTGGGCTCACAAGGCTTGGCTATGCCCGTATATCTCATGGGGGACTAAGCGACACTGAACTTCAGATGGCAAAGTTTCGCATTCCGAAGGAAGGAGAGAAATATCGGGACAATAATAACATGACGACTGATGATAGTAAAGTACCGCAGTGGCAACGCTTTCCAGAAAGGTAAGGTGGTCCTGGTTTTATCAAGATTTACTATTGGTAAGGTTCAGTAAGTATAGGAAATCGCATGAACTTGCTTGTGCATTTTGTGATTTATGGGCGCGAGTGCCGGATGTGTTGAAAGTTCTCGAAATTGCAATCACCAAAGGCAAGTGCGATTTGAGAACTTCAGAACATCAATAGCGCCCATAAATCACGAAATGAACAAGCAAGTTCATCCGATTTTTTGTTTATTATATTCTCAACAATGCAGCGCAGACGCTTCAATGATTTTCGATCGAGCTGTTCGTGCTCGTACTCTTCGAGTATCTGGTTGACTTTTCGTTCAGTCGCCCATTTCTGGCAAACTTTTAACCAGGTCTCACTCTGTATAGCTCTCAAAATATTTTGGTTTTTAGAATTTTCTTTTAGTTGTTCATCGTTTTGGTTTGACAAAGTAAAACGACTGTCAGCCATTTTGTTTTCGTTTTCAAATTTGGCGCGTGCGGGTGTTTCCATAGCAACTTCCGTATTGCACTCAATAACCTAAAATGCACTATATAATCTATACATTTATGCATTCACAATTATCCAATCAGAAACGAGATATTTTGCTGAGAATATAATAAATGTATAAATCAGTTATCTTCTCCCAGTGAACTTTCACCGAACAATTTCAAAACTGGAAAACGGTTCTCATGACACAGAACATCCTAAATTACAATATTAAGAAAATTGTATTGCTTAAAGATTCTGAAACAAAAAGTAATCAAAAATTGGCTTCAAACGAAAACTTTGTCTTTGTTTTCTATGATATTTTTTAAGTAAGTGGAAGAAATTATGAAAACTTTATAAGGCAAAGAAAGCACTCGAGATACTTTTTTGGTATTCAACATAACAATTAGGGTTGCAAAGAACAAAAATCAATTTCCGATTCATAGGTCCCTCCCAATTCTCCAAACCAAACCAGTTTATGGAAAGTGAGAAACACAAGTACGGATTAAAAACTAAACCGTGGGTTAGTGGTAAACAGCCTTTGAACATTTATTTATTTGGCAGTCAAAGTTCTTTCTTACTATATTTGTTGTCTTCGTGTATAGATTTGGCAGCGTTTTTGATGGGCATTATCAGGCTTGGGACCATCACTATCATATGTCGACACCAAAATACTTTCTACCAAGCTAGGGAATACATTATTGAGTGAATTGAAACATACCTTCTTGTTCCTCGCTCATTTGGTTATTGGCGCTTGAAAAGACCGAACAGAATGAAATGATGGCACGTAGTTGTTCGTTGTAGAGGATATTGTCACGTGAGTTCTTCCTAAGTTAACTGTATTTTAAAGTAGTTGAAACGCGTGACCCTGATGGAGCTCAAAGAAGTGCTTTTAAAAGATACCAAAAACGTTAGATGCGTGATTAAGGTACACGAACGCTGTGAGAATCTAACAAGTGATAAGTAAACTGAATTTTTTTTTTATTGAAGACTACTTATCAAAAACTTTTCAGATTTTGCTTGCTAGACAAAGGATATGACACAAGACGTGTCACGTGCAGTTTGTGAGAACACTCAGCTCAACCGGAAAATAAGTCACATGACAGTTGAGTTTTCGATGATCATTTTTTAGGTTACAGTTTTTACCATGTGTAAGCAACGAAAATAGTTTGGAAATGTAGACCTTAAAATAGCCTCAGAATGAATGTCGAGGTTTGTTTTAAAGAAGCAAGTTATACTGTTTTCCGGCAAAGGCTTGTAGTTTCGACTCTCTATCCTCACGATTTCATTTTTTAGTTAACACACAAACTTTTAAAGCGGCCAAAGGAAACCACGAGAATTGTGAATTGGCCGTTATAGACTCGACTGTTCATCGTTCCAATAACGCTGGGTAATTATGGTTCGTGTAACTGCGCAACAAGAAAAAGAGAAGGAATTCAAATGTTTCCATGGTTTTTGTTAGATCAGGACAAAAGCGACTAAAAAACATCTACCGTTGTCATTGTGAAACCCTTAGTTTTTCCTTTAATAATAAGTTTGTTGTTGCAGAGTGGAATTGAAAACATAAAATAAACAAACCAGTTTCATTGATTTATTGTGCGACCTTCAAAAAAATAGATAAATATATATCTCTAACACACCGCGATCAGGTCAATGATTGATTCAAAAACTAGCCTGTTCCAGGCTCTCGGTCAGTGGGGACGATCAAAAAAAGCGGGAGCGGGACGACCGGGATCTGGTAAAGAAAAATGAGAGGCGCAACGCGACCTCCCCTCTTTCTCTTTCAGACCCCGCTCGTCCCGCTTCCGTTTTTTTATCGTCCCCCACTGACCGTGAGCCTGAAACAGGCTATTCAAAAACTGAATTTAAGCTCGCATGATTTTCACTTAAATCGATTACTTAGGATGAGGGTGTAGATCTAGAGTTGTAAAGTAATTACTTGATTAAAATTTAAAGTAATTAAATAATTTGTCTTCTTATAAACGAACTATCCTATTGTGCTAAAATACACTTTTATACGCTTAAAGGTTCCTACATAAAAATCTATTGATTTGTGTCAAATATTATTTATTTGGTGTTACTCTACTGGAGGTTTATCTCTTTATATTTAACAAACTATGAAGAGAAGAAAGTATATCACAAACGAGACTAAACCATATTTTAGAGATGTCGCAGAAGAATGAGGTTCAGGAGCTTGTTTGTAGAAATCACCAACACATGGGACCAAAGTTATGTTTGCATCTCGAGACAAATAACACATTCCAAGGCCATCACGCCTCAGATGGTCGCTGTATTCGTTGCCCACGTATCCAAGAGCATGCACGAACGATGTACATTGTATGCTGTACCTAATAAACAAACAGACACTGCTTGTTAAACGGCTTGCAACGGACTATGTTTCAAAATGATTTTAGGCGTAACCTTTAATAGCAATTGATATATATATAAATTTGAGAATATTATCGCCCTTAGTAAATGATAATCAAAAAAACGGATTTGAAACTTTTAATTGCGTTTCGGACAAAAAACTTGAAATATTGATGAAAGCACAAGTTGAGCATTCTTCTGGGTGATCAACAAAGTATAAATCGAACCGAGTGTTTGGCACTGATGAAAAATGGCAAAAAAAAAGGTGGGCAGAAGACTCGATTTCAACAATTCGTCTTTTCCGTGATCTCTACCTCAAGAGTGCGGTATTTGGTTTATCTTGAAAAATATTTAAATGATAATTATTTTGAAGCATACTAAGATATGGCGGTGTAGTTGGGGCAATTAACAAGATCTCTGCCTTACAAACAAAAAGTTCAGTTAGGTTCGATCCCCAGCTCTGCCGAAGCTTAAACATATGTGAGGCCTTCTTTTCCACCAAAGCATACTCTGCTTTCCATCCTTATTAAGTCGGTAAATGAGTACTAGCTTTGGCTGGGAGCTAACCTGTGATGGATTAGTGTCCCGTCTAGGGGGAAGTCTGAGACTCATTCGCTTAACACTACGAAAACCAAAGATTAGCACCGGCCTAATGGGCCACTTGCCTCAGAAAAGGAGCTTGCATCATAATGCATAGTTTTGTGACGTCAATCATAAACATACTTCTCTTGACAAATTAGAGTACTCGTTGCATATAAGTTACTCAATAACTTCGAATAATACTTTACCAATGTGCTGCATCACAGTTTACTTTACAACTGGCCAGTGAAACATTCTGGTATTTGTACCACATATGGTTATTTTCAGCAGCTGATGGGAAGCATTTGCCGAAAACAACTTCATAGCCTCTGGGTTCTGGTAGGAAAAGTCAAGGAACAGGTTTTTATAAGTAATCTTAAATAAGATTAATTATATAAAGATTTGCCGGAAAATGTGAAACAACCAAAGTTTTGATCAGGCAAATTAAAACATTCTGCAAATTTTTAAAACCAGTACCGTATTACAAAAAAAGTACAAAAAAAAAATTCATGCGGCTCGAAAATTCCCCACCCACCCCACCCATAATTTTTCGAATAGTCTGTCCCTAACCAGACATGACTTTACTCGGGAAATTTTTGGACTTTTTCGAAATCTTGTCAGAGCACCCCATTTCTTGTTTCGTTATGAGCGCTTACCAGGCAAATCTTACTCCAAGCAAATTTTCTATGAGACGCCCTTATTCTTAATAGATGACCTCGGCAATTAGTAAGACGAAATTTTCTGGTTCTTACAAAATAGTGTGTTAAAAAAATCACGTTGAACTGGTGAGATTTTATGTATACTATAACAAACTTTCCAATAATAACGAAATTTTCCAGCAAATTCACACTTCTTGTTCATTGTTTTTACCCAGGATAGGCAAGGTAAAAACAAATAAGCCTCCTAAAAATGTAATTTTTGTTATAGTCTCTAGTTTGATCATGAAGTAAGGGCCCGTTTATATGGAAACAGTTGTCCCGGTATGAAGGGATATCTCACCCCCGGGACGAAGGGTTCTGTCGGGTGCCAGAGATAACTCGCCTAGCCGAGGCGAGATATCCCTTCAAACCGAGATAACTTTCTCCACATAAACAGTTTGTCCCTTATACCAGGGACAACTCGAGTGTTTATGCTTAAAATTTCCCACGTTTGATTGCTGGCAACGGGTCAGATATTTTTCATGTAAACCGCACGCAAAGTTGTCCCGGGTTCAAAACCTCGTGTTGTCCCGGCTGGAAGGAACAACCCTTTAACCCGGGATCATATAAACAGGGCCTAAGAAAGAACTTACCATGACATAATGGTCCTTTCCATTCGCGAACACACTCACAAGATAGCTTCATGTTAGCCGAAGTACAAGTTGAATTATGTTGACAAGGGTTCGGAGAGCACTGATTACGAACTAAAAATAAAATTATTGTTTATGAAACGGTATCGTAGAGAAAAAACTGTAAACAATAAAAGTGCACAGCTCATAACTGGGCGACAATAACCATGTTTTCGGTTAATTTAATCCATGGATTGTTGAACAGCAAAATTGGAAATTTGGCAAACGTGATAATTCAAGGGCAAAATAACTATACGAAAATGTCAGAAAAGTATAAACCAGTTTCGAACCTAGAGCCAAGAAGTTAAGAAATAGTATAAATTAAAAAAGCAAAACCGCCCGCCCGTATTGTGAAAAATGCTAAGGATTCTAACCAACGTTTTTTTTATGTGGCCTAATAGAGCTAAGTTCATTTTATACCCTTACATGTCATGGCGGTAACGTTTTTAGATTTCTTTCCTTCGTATCTCGCATTGTGAGCTGTCACCGAGATTGTATAATTGGTGGCAGGTTTAAGATCTCGGACTATAACGTAGGTCTTGAGTCCGTCCGACTGTTTGGTCTTTACCTCATCCTAGAAAAAAGAACGAACTCAACAATTTAATAAATATATATTTAACCGATTAATGACATATACCAAAATCTATCAACTATCGTGATAAAAAAACGGTTGCTGTCGGTCACTTCATAAATAGTACTTCCTTTCTTACTTCCAAGTTCTTTAATATAAAACACTTCATTTTTATATTTATTAATAAAATAAAATAACTTGTAAAATACTTCTCTTCCTTCTTTCCTCTTCCTGTGGTTTTATATCCTCCCTTTTTTCCTGTACTGATCTTCTTCAATTTCTTTACAGTTTCTTCCCTTCTTTCCGTTCGTTGTTTATTTCAATCCTTCTATCCTTCCAGATTTTGTATTCCTTATCTTTCTTACTAGTTCATTTCCTCCTAACAGCCCTACCTTCCCTTCTTTTCTTCGAAAGATCCTTCCTTTCCTCCCAAAATTCCTTTTTTACTTTCCTAGATTCCTTCTTCCTTTCACAGATACTTCTGTCTCTTTTTAGATCATTCCTTCAATTCTCGTTTCACCCTTCGTTCCTAGATCGTTCAGGACTCCCTCTCTCAATACCTCCTTCACCCCCTTACTTACACAGTGGTAAGATCTCTGCCTCCCATCCCTAAGGTCCTGGGTACAATCCCCGACCAGGTCGAGGGTTGTACATTTGGTTGGCCTTTCCCGCTAAAGTTAACTCGGCTTTCCATCCTTCCGAGGTAGGTAACTGAGTAACTGGACCGCATTAAAACGGCTGCCAGATGCACCTATCTATGATTTCGGCCCACTGGGGTAAACTGATTATTATAATGCGCCTTTGAGCTTATTCGTATGGAAAAGGTGCAATATATAGAGGATATTACACAGTGGCGCGAACATATGAAGTTTATCTTCGAGTGGAAAAAAATTTTTCACGAGTGAGCGCAGCGAACGAGTAAAATATTTTTTTCACGAGAAGATAAACTTCATATATTCAAGCCAACGTGTAATTTTCTTTTTATTACATAGATATGAGTGTTCATATCAGCGGGCAAGATGAAGTTTATTCTGTGTTCTGATTGGCTACATGAGCGGGCAAGTTAGGCCCATCTTGCCCGCTCGGGATTTTCAGTTGTAAAGTGAAATTCTTTGGCCATATAATAAGTCCTTTATTGAACAAGCTTGTTCGGTCAAGATGGCTGGATATTGGCCTCGTTCTTTTAAAGAACTTGGCCAATATCCAACCATCTTGACCTCACGCTTATTCAATAACGCATATATCACTTTTTTAATACTTGCTTCTTTTTTTCCCGTTTTTCCTCCCTTGTTTTTTTATATCCGTATTTCTTTCACAATTCCTGAATTCAATCCTTGCAGGTTCATTTCTCTTCTCCCCCCCTCTCCGCCTACTTCATTCAAACCTTACCATTGCCGTTTTGTAGCTCACAACATATTTTGTTATGGCTCCTCGAGGTTCAACTGGGGGCATCCAGTATACACCTATGCCAATCCCTGGTAATGCTTCAGCAATGAGCGACTCAACTGAATCGGGAACTGCATTTAAATATAACACTATTCAGCCAACATAGTTTAATTGTCTGAACCTATTCTTCACAACATTTGACCAATTCTTTAAATACAGTTTTTTAACTTCTGTCATACAATGGGTGATACTAAATTGAGATCAAGCAAAAGGGTTTACATATCTTTAAACTCCTTCAAGTTTTAAGTTAGTTCAGATTCCCATAATTTAGATCTTGTTGAGGACATTTATTATTATTATAGTTTTGACAGTAATATCAATATATATATACATGTATTGTACAATTAGTCTTTTAAAGGGGATGAAAACTTTAGAGAAACATATACAAAGACTCTGATTTACATACCTCCAAGAGGCACAACAAACTTTACCCAAGAACTCATCAAACAACTTTCGCTCTTAATTGTCGAACATGCTCCAACTTGAATCTGCAATTCAGTACCATACGTCCATTGTCTACCTGGCCCCAAACCCGTTGAAAACTTTACGTGGTCAGGGCACCTTCCCCCAAGGGTTCTAAAACAAGCTATCCGGGTTGAATTGTTTGATGTTGTGCTAAAAGCACTATTATGAGCCTGATAAGATGTAATTTTTAGTCCTGCTTTATAATAAGGTACATTCTCCTGGTTGTCCCACTTTACAAGGATGGTACTGCTGCCATTGTATGTTTCACCTCTCACCCCCGTCGGAGAATGCAGCACAATAACTAAAAAAAGTAATATAACAAAATATAAATAAAACAATACTATAAAACAGACAATAGAAAATATACGCTGACTAAATAATTTTTAAGATTAACTCGACGTTTCGGCATCATCTCGATGCCATCTTCAAGATTAAAATATTCAATACATGTGGTGCTATAAGTGGTAAACAATAGACAATAGTTAAATAACTTAATGCAAAAAGAGTTCAAGTTGAAAATTAGCATAAATACTTAGCAAAATAAACAAACACCGGCTAAATAAAAACTTTTGCAGAAATGCCCCATGCCTCACTTGGGCGACTTCGGTCAATCAATTCTCTTGATCGCATCGAAACAAAGCGTACCGCCTGCTTCGCAGGCTAGATATGGGCCAAGTTCTTTTTTTGCGTTATTATGGACCGAGACGAAGTCGAGGTCCATGAAATGCAAAAAAGGAACGAGGCCAATATCCAGCTATCTTGACGAACAGGCTTGTTCAGTAAATGATTTATTATATGGCCAAATAATTTCTCTTTACTACTGCAAATCCCGAGCGGGAAAGATGGCCCTATCTTACCCGCTCGTTCAACCAATCAGAACACAGAATTCGCTTCATCTTGCCCGCTCAGCGAGCCTGCCATATAATAACTCACGTTATTGTACGTTTTGAGTAATATTTAATTTGTACTCCAGAAATCTGTTGCGCGCGCCCATCATGATGCAGTGGTAATCTATTCTCTTCTCTCGAATTAAAAATGTTGGCAAAAGGTTGGATAATAAATAACTTATTAGACAGTTTAGTATGTAGTATGGCTTTGACATTTTTACTCGTCGTGTGCATTTTGACTCACCCTTCGGGCTCGTCAAAATACTACAAGACTCGTAAAAATA
>JAOEHV020450368.1:0-10240 GCA_025447995.2 Isaurus tuberculatus | reverse complement strand
GGTGTTTTTTTAAAAAAAAAAAAAACCCCAAACGGGGGGGGCACCGGCCCCCCAGGCCCCCCCCCCCCTTGGATCCGCCACTGCTGACGGGTCCCAAGTAGGATGAAAAAACTGTCTACGGTTGCAAATTCTGATTTATTCCGAGCTCTTAATCATGTTGGTTCACTAACAAGTTTCTTTTTGCGTAGTACATCAGTAATTTATTCACTTGTTTTGTATTTCTATGTTTAACTGATAAATCTTAGAAAGATAGTCCTCCTCCTATGGTCTGCTTCATCAGTGACGAATGGAGTCTCTCTGTTGAGGTCTTTGTTGGCGTCTCTGTGATTTCAGGTCAAGTTGTCCTTCAGCGTGGACACAGCCACTTTTCGTCTGGTTATGACCGGCTTTCCTGTCTACAGATAGGTTGTACCAGGAAGTCAGGTAGAATCTAAATGCCTTCAGGTCTTCCTTTATACAATAATTCCATCATTTCCTTAGGCGACCTCTACTCCTCTCGCCTTCTGCCAGCTCGCCAATTGGCAGTTGTTTGGAGATGTGACTGTTTTCCATGTGACATACATGTCCCAGTCTCCTGTTGTGATTCAAGGTCTCAATGGTTGAGGTCTTTACTCTAGTGAGGACTTCTCCATTTGTCTTCTTGTGCCACCATCTGATTTTAAGTAGCTGGCACAGAGATCCTTGTTGGAATGTTTCCTGGCTTTTGAGACAGCATGAGTTGGGTTGGTCATGTCTCACTGTATATATTAAGACTTCTGGGACCTGATTGGCGTCTTCTTTGAGTTGGCTTGTGGAAAAGCAGTTTCAGTCTAGCACAAACCATGCGATGGTCTGTCCACTTCGTCTAACACGAGAATCCAGTAAATCTAATTTGTAGTGTAGACACACTAGGCTAGGTCAAAGCGTGTACAAAGTTCCAGCAGGAAAAGTCTTTGTTTATTCATGTCTCCTTGACCATGGGGCGATTATATCAGGCTAGGCTATGCTGTCACAGCCGACTCTGGCATTAGAATCACCGAGAAGGAATAACCTGTCTCCGCGTGAAACAGATATTAGGACATCTGAGAGTTGGTCGTAAAATAGAGATGTTTTAGTGCTCACCCCACATCTTCGAGTTATGGTTGGAAGTTGTGGCTTATGGAGGAAGGTGTAATCTCCATCCACACACTTTCCTTCATCTTGGATGCGACACTTACTAAGGCATGCAGATTTGCACCCTGGAGCTCGACAATTGGAAGTCTTGGATGTCCAACATGGTTCTTTTATTCTAGGATGCTAGCTTGTTCTGTTTCGTGAAGTTGCAGGCACGCCCGGGCGAATTAGGTCCATGGGGTCCATGTGGATTTATCCGTGGGCCATTATAAATGCGGTACGCCGCACAGACGGTACTCGCTGACATATAGGTGTTGTAATAAGAGAGTCTGTAGCGCGTATGAATTCCACAGCAGGAGGGTGCTAACTTCAAGCTGTAGGCAAGTTGGAGACCCACTTTCGTACATGCATCCTTCATGAGTTGGGTTGTTTAGAGTGGCCTAGAATGAGCCACAAATCACCATGCTACAACACATATAGTGCTCAGGTGGTTGAAATTTGCAATGTATATGAAAATAATTGAATGTAGTAATTGATATAAAAATAAAATAATTAAATTATAAATTTAAAGCTAAAATGACTTTCAGTTTTGTACTCACCTGACACACCATGAGGGTTTCCAATTAAATCCACTTTGCTTTCACCATCTTTGCTCCACAGAACATTTATAGCAGTTGTAAAGTTTTGATCATTTTGTGGATAGCTGAACTGTTAATAAAGCAAAACGTTTAAGGTCTTGAATAGATGTTTTTTTTATTGTGGAACTTAAATTTGGTTGACCGTTATGTGCTTACACCGCTGTTCAAAAGAAACACAGAGTTTTAATGAAATTTTGTTTATCTGAAAAAACATGGAGAAACAGACTACATTTGGTAAACTGTGAAAATTATCTGGAAGTATCCTAATCTTAATGTTTACTTTAGGAAAAATTTAATGTCTAGGGCTGAAAAAAAAAACATTTAATTTCGTAGCTCAAGTCAATGTTTTGTTCGGATAGAAACGAAATACAAAAATAACTAAACGATATTGTGACAAAAAGGCAAATGAAAAATGAAAATTTTTTTCGAAGGAGTAAATACTAAAGGTAAAATGACTAAAATCAGGAAAGCTGTTTTTGTCTCTTTGGAATAATTTTTGGTGAGCAAAAAAAATAATCTGATCGAGTGTGCCCAGCGGGGATCAAACTCGGGACAAAAAAGATTGGTATTACAAGTTAAACAAGTGTCACTTGCTTGCCAAGCGTAAATTGTCAAGATTTTATGACGAATCATAAAATAAAATTTTTTACTGTTTTACTATATTAATCATTGTAAAAAATATAATTTAGATCTTTGACTGCAGAATAAAATGACAAAATATTATAAAGAACTTGGTATTAATTAATTTGCTTTTATAGCCTAAATTTAATAAGTTTATAAGGAGAATTCAATCTTAAACTTGGTATTAAGTAATCAGTAAGCACCTTTTATAGACTACGACTAGCAGAGATTTGAAACATGTCGAATGCACTTTACTAATCTGTGATTATGCTTCTAGTTCGAACCTGAATACCGTAAAAATTGTTTGGAGTTCGAACTTTTGTGATATCACATGGCTAAACAAATCCTGGACTAAACTAAAGACTCGCCGAGTATCTTTTTTGATCAGTACTGCTTTAAATCTATGGCTACACCATTTTGTATGTTATGTTCTGTAGTTGAAGATCGTTTTATTCCATGATTGTTTTGTTCAAGTTTCAAGTTATTCATTCCAAATTCTTTCCAGTTCACACGTCTCAGCTTATTTACCCCAAACACAAAAAATGACAGTTAATGCATTGAATGTACATTGTTTCAATAACTGAAATATTATTTCATACTTTACACTTCAAAGCAAGCAAATACGAACTGTAGCTGCAGATTCTTTTTTTGTTTGATTTTGGACTTGGAAGCAATCAACCGAGGTGCAAAATGACCAATAACCAATAATCCTTGAGTAGTTTTTAAAAAACTATTGAAGTTCATTGGTGGGTAAGTACAACAAATGATGGTCATTGTCGTGAATAGTGTAAAACCAGTCATTTTGAAAAGTATTCAAAATTTCTGCTTTTAACTTGTGTTGGGCACGTATGTTAATGAGATACAAACAATTACCTATTATTTATCTGGAATTCACCAGCTATTCATTTTATACCTATTAAGTATTCATCTGGTAACCACTGCATACATACAGCCACCACAAAGTTACCATAAAACCTAGCATCTCTACTATCACGTTTGCAACAAAACTGTGCATTGCAACAAACCTTGATATCTTCACATGTCAGTAGAGTGCTGCTTTTCCATACTGCTGATCCTGTCTGTGTTCTACCCTGAATGCTCACACCACACTTGTACATGTAGCCAGACTTGAACATTGAGTTCATAAGAAAACGTCAAAATTAATTATTTAGACATTATTTTGAAATATTTTGAATCTACTCAGATCCAGTTCAATTTATAAAATTGGCAAATTCTTTACACAACTGGAGCTAAATAAACAAGAAAGCAAAATTCGTCCAACATGGCTGCTAACAGTCTTACCATAATTAAATTGTAGTTCTAAGAAGTAATGCTAGTATATAATGTGGCCCTAGTTCTCATATTACTTGCTCAAAGTTCTAGAAACTAGCATCATGTGCTACCTCTACTTGTCAAAATCATTCCAGCCACATTCAATAACGTAACACTTTTACTGTTCTTTATCATATCGTTTATCCATTTCATTTTAACATTTGAACCAGTTGATGAAACCTATAAAGTGACAATTCAGTTTGCTGGTTTTGAAGGGTAGAAATGATTGGTGTTTTTCATTGTTTATTTTAAAAATATTAATCTTTAAAAACTAAAGCTGTTGTTTGGCAACGTTACCTTTGGTTTAGGAAGTTGAATGCCATTTACAGGAAATGTTGTTGGTACCCCGTTAGGTATGAGCAACTTTTGATTGGCTTTCAATTGTGGGCACTCTGTATCACCTGCCCCGCGATTCTATAAAATAACATATATTACATCAGTTTCTCTCAACAAATACTATATAGCATTTTAAATAGTTTAATCATGGCTAGTCAGTGCCAAACATACAGAATTGAAAACAGCATTAAAGTTGTCTACCAAAATATATTCTAATATGATATTTAGAACAAAGATATTTCAAAAATCATTTTTTTACAAATGAATTTGAGGACTTTCACCAACCTTTTCCAATTACAAAGTAAAAGTGAAGCGTTGTGCTTGTGGGATGTGGCATAAAATATAATGATGAATACAAGTCAGGTAGTACATGAATGCTAGTAGGAATTTGATCGACCTCAAGTTGTTTGCAGTAAATCGCTGTTACCGAAGTCATAACAACCTGGTCAAACTTCATCTCCGTCGACCAATAACTGTAGGGCACAAGCATGGTTACATCTGTCTGCGTCTCTGGATATCACTATTTGTATGGATATTTCGTCTAATCCCGGACCAAGAAGTTTACTGACAAAAATCATTTCGAAGTTGAACTTTGGCGGGAAATTTAAACGGCCTTCATCAAACACCGATTTGAATAATTATTCCACAAGAACAATAGTTTATTCTAAAAGTGAACTTTTGAAATTAAAGCGAAATATGCCATCTCGCAGGACCTTCACTCTCTCCTAAAGGATCAGAGATTGCTTAGAACGAGAGGAGTTCGCTCTGGTCTATTAGCTCGTAACAAGATCTACAGTATTCCAACGCATATACAGTAAGTGGTCGTGACTCCGTCAACATCAAAAACCACAGCGGTGTCAATTTACATAATTTGCAACCATTAAAGCGTAACACTGTGAACAATTCAAACAACAGCTCGATAAATCTGTGTGATATCAACAAAACACAATGTGGGAACCTGAATTTTAATGTCGCTACGATAAACTGTGAATCCTGTAACAACAAAGCCGCTATTATTGCCGACTATATACTTGAGCAAGACCTGGACATCTGTTGTTTAACTGAAACGTAGTTAAACGCAGATCATCTTGTCACCATTGGTGAATTATGCCCTGATGGCTATAAATTGGTTTCTATCCCACGCAAAGATCGTCGTGGCGGTGGTGTTGCTCTTGTTGTTAAGGAACCACTATCTGTTAAGCCTAACTGCCCCAATGATGTCGCCTTCCGCTCTTTTGAACACCTGATTACAATCATCCTCAACACTCTCAACCATTAAATTTATCTATTGTATACCGGCCTCCGCG
This sequence comes from Isaurus tuberculatus, assembly GCA_025447995.2. Classification (NCBI taxonomy): domain Eukaryota; kingdom Metazoa; phylum Cnidaria; class Anthozoa; order Zoantharia; family Zoanthidae; genus Isaurus; species Isaurus tuberculatus. Next base: position 4,914 of record JAOEHV020450368.1, on the reverse strand, counting down.
ATCTGACAAAAACACCACACCCATTGGTGTCTTTTTTGATGAAATATCTGAACTGTTTATAAGTATCTGTATCAAAACTGGACGGCTGCTGATCACTGGTGATTTTAATATACATGTTGATAAGCCTGAAAAGCCTGATGTCTCCCAATTCTTGCAGATTATTGAGTCGTTTGGACTCAAACAACACGTTAACGTCCTGACACATGTTGCTGGCCACACCCTCGACCTTGTTATTACAAGGGAAGACTGTGACTTTCTGTCCTGCTGTCCTCAGGTGCACTTCATGATGACTTTTCACTCCACCGTCCTCTTCTCTCTTAATTGGGCTAAGCCTAGTCGCCCTGCAATTGTAAGAACTTGCAGAAAAATCAAAGCAATTGACTTGGGAAAGTTTCAGTCTGACCTTCAGTCAAGTGTTCTCCTCCAGTGTCCTGCTGAAAGTCTTGACGATCTTGCACTTCAGTACCAGTCCACTCTGTCAACTGTCCTAGACATTCATGCGCCTTTAGTGTCAATAAAAGTTTCGGAAAGGCCATGCCAACCCTGGTTCAGCTGTGAAATTACCGAGGCAAAAAAGAAGCGACGCCGCCTTGAACGCCGAACTAAACTTGAGGTCGATCGCCTATCCTTTATCGAAGCTCGAAATAATGTCTGTAAACTAATATCAGCGGCTAAGACATTGTTTTATTGTAGTAGGTTTGATGCGTTTTCTGGCAACCAAAAGGCTCTGTTCAGGGAAATGAAACACCTACTTAACCAGTCGACAGTAACGCCCATGCCACCCCACGAGTCACCTGGGGTCCTTGCCAATCAGTTTCCTGACTACTTCTCAAATAAGATTGATCTCATTAGGCGTGAACTGAACTATTGTGTCCCACTGTCATTAGCTGCACCCGGGACTTATTCACAGACTGAAATGAACATTGGTAAATTCTCTACTTTTGACAGTGTATCAGTCAAAACTGTATCTGATCTGATTTCGTCCTGTCCATCAAAAACTTGTGATCTTGAACCTGTTCCTACTCGGTTACTGAAAAACTGCTCCGAACTATTAGCACCTACCATAACAAGTATGATTAATATGTCTATGTCTACTGGAACGCTGCCTAGCACATGGAAAAATGCCATTGTTCTCCTTCTCTTAAATCTGGTAAAAAAAACTCATTTTGGAGAACTACCGTCCAATATCTAACTTGACTTTCCTTTCTAAAATCTGTGAAAAAGTTGTTGCCATGCAGTTCAAAAACAACCTGATGGAACCTTTGCAGTCCGCCTACAGACCTAACCATAGCACGGAAACAGGCTCTGCTATGTGTGTGTAATGATATTCTTCGCTCTATGGATTAAAAAAAGATCACAGTCCTTGTATTACTTGATCTGTCTGCTGCATTTGACACTGTCGACCACCAAATCCTTCTGAACCGACTACAATTGTGTTTTGGAGTAACTGGAGTAGTGCTTGACCGTTTTACGTCTTACCTAACTGGTCGGCGTCAGTGTGTCTCTGTTAATGGTACTCGCTCTAACCCAAAACTTTTGAAATGCGGTGTACCTCAAGGCAGTGTTTTTGGTCCACTTCTCTTCCTCGTCTTTGTATCGCCTCTTGGTGACATTATCAGAAAACATGGTTTAAACTTTCATTATTTTGCGGATGACACCCAACTGTATCTCGCATTTGACGCCAATGCTGTTGGAAGCCTATCTGATACCTTAGTGCTGTTCAAGCAGCTATCATTGATATTAAAGATCGGCTTTGCAGAAAGCTATTGAAATTCAACATTAGCAAGACCGAATTATTAATGATTGGCTCATCTCATCAACTTTCAAAACTTAGTAGGCCAGTCACAAAATGTGTTGACAATCACGCCATTGTTGCTGTAGAAGCTGTCCGCAATCTTGGTCTTCACATTGATCAAAAACTGAAACTTAATGCGCACATTAATAAAGTAATGAAAGGTTATTTGTACAATCTTCGCAACATCTCAAAGATCCGAAGGTACCTGTCCACTGATGCTGCTAAATTCCTCATTCATGCCCTAGTAACCCCCCGTCTCGACTATTACAATTCCCTACTTTATGGTTGTAAAAAGTCCTCCATCCAATGTCTACAACGTCTGCAAAACTATGCCGCCCGTGTCATCTGTAAAGTTTCTAAATATGACCACATTACTCCAATTCTAAAGGAACTCCACTGGTTACCGATTCAGGCTAGGATTGAACATAAACGTCTCACCCTTACTTTCAAATGTGTCCACGATCAAGCCCCATCATATCTGTCTGAACTTATTCATCGCCGTGTTCCCTCCCGTCAAGGTCTCCGCTCTCAGGAAAGTGTCTCCTTGCTTGTACCAAAAACTGTTTCCAGAGCAGAAAAAAGCATAGCTGATCGTGCTTTTTCTTTGTCTGCCCCTAAATTGTGAACAAGCTTCCTACCGAACTAAGAAACACTAGAAATCTAATTGATTTTAAAAGCAAACTGGAAGCATTTTTATTTTAATGAGTTTCTTTTTATTGTACATGTACCTACTTAATCTATTATCTTTTTCATTGTAAATTACTTTCAGTGTCTTTGAATTTTCTTAGAAAAAGGCACTTAAAATCTTTATTATTATTATTATTATTATTATTACATACGTACTAATTCATGGCTGCTAACAATCAGGCTCACTTTTATTCATGGTAGATTTAAGGGTAATGCTCGCTACCGATTGTTCGTTATTAACTTGTTGCACTGAAAAATTTTGCTCTTCCTTAGATTCAACTATTTCCGTCAGTACAATACTTTTTAGTTTTTCTTTTTATAGCTTGATTGATTGAAAGCATAAAGAACCCACCTTTTTAGCTTTAACCAGTATGTCATTTTCAATACAGCTATTAACCCCAGCATAGCATGCCCTCTTGTAAACACACCAGTTACACAAATACTGCCCATCTGTACACGCTAGACAACTGGCACAGGAGAAAATAATAATTAAAAACAGTTCACACAAAAGTAAATATTCTCCAAGTAAAAATTACCCTGAAAATAAAATAAAATAAAATGTTTGGTACCTTAAATGAGGAGTTATAATAAGAGGTGAAGAAAGTTCTCGTATAGAAAACTATACCAAACCTCAGTCAATACAACTGCAGGAATACAGAGATTTATCATTTGTGATTATTAATACCATTATGTGTAGATGGGCATAATTGTTTGGAACTTTAACGGTTATTCTCTTAAAAATAAAATAAAATATAAGGAAGTACATAGTAAGAAAAACTATTTAATTCAAAAGGTATCTTATCACAAAGATTGATAAAACAGTATAAAAACTCTAAGCCTTTTGGTGTTTAAAAGAACTAAGACACAATTCCCAATAGGGCATCACCTCCACCAGATGCTAATTTTTAGTATATGGCCTATGTGTCTAATGGTCAATAACAAATTCTGCATTCTGAATGGCAGTGATAGTGGCAACTTATAAAAAGAAAATGAAAATGGCAGGTCAAAATGCTCAAAGATTTTTTTACGGGGATTCCTCTGTTTTTTCTTGATTGTTTATGTCATGTATTTGACTGATTAGTTTGTTCACATTAAAACAATTATCATATATTTAAGCTTTATGGATCACGACAGATCAACAATCCATTTATTCTTGAGGTCTATCTGTTAAATGTCAGTACTTCCTCTCTACTGTCTGTTAACGTATATAGGCCCTTCAATGGTCTGAACACAATAGCATAACTGCTTTTTTTTAGTTATTTGTATTTATCAATTATTACAAAAAAGAAAAAAAAGCTTTCCTGGATGGCGACATTTTTTGTGTATAATGGCACTGAGTTAAATTGAGTATATAAATTCATAATATTTGCTAGTTTAAATCTCTGATTTATAAGTATAAATGCTCACCTCGAAATTTTTTTACAATCATAAAATGTTATTTTTGTCACAGCAAACTTCACTCCAGTTTCAGAAGACTTCAGAGCTAGTTCAACCTTTACATCGCCTATTGAAACATATAACAAAGAACCTGTAGTAACTTTTTGAGGCTTTAAGGAACGGTGTGACATCAAGTAATGATTGTTAAACTATAATCATCCTAATACTTTCTTAAGTCAATTTAAGCACGTTTGCATTATGCTTTTAAATTGCAGAAATGTAATGATTTTGCAAATTTTGACTTTTGTTCATAAAGAACTCTTAACTTTCCACCTTTTAATGCCATCAATAAAGATTTTGATTAAATCAAATCAAAGAAAACAAATTAAACATAAACTAAAACATAAACGTTATGAAAAGAATATTAAATAAGCTCCACAAGTGAAAAAATAAGGATTGAAACTCCCGTAGATTTCAAAATCAAGTTTTAATAGCTTTATAAGTTTCTAGGAATGGAAGACACAATAAATGCTTTGGTTTGCTTAAATCCTCTAGACTTACAAGATTCTTTAGTTATTGGTACTTGGTTTTCAGTAGCTGAATACAAGTATACACCAATTTGATATGTACAAATGTAACTTTAGACAGAATTCTTGTTGACTAAATTCCACCTCATCTGGTTCTTAGCAAAAGTCCGAGTGTCTTGCACAATTCAATGGTCAACTGCAATGCTCTCAACATGTCCAGCCACCTAAGTTGGCTTCTTTACAATGACTATCCCTGCTGCTTTGCAACCCCAAACAGGTTGTAAACTCAACAGAAATTCTTTACGATTATAACTTTATACACCAGTCACTTAGTTCTTATACTTATCAACTAGTCAACATAAATTTTGATCGCTTCTTAAGAGGGTTTCTCTACAAAAATCAAACATTCAGTGGCAAACTTCAAAATTTCAAAATCCCTGAAATTATGGCTTTCAGTAGTCTATATTGAGGTATTCATTGCGGTGTAGTTCATTTGTCAAATTACCTTTAGTTTTGGCAGGTAATTAC
>JAOEHV020450265.1:0-10240 GCA_025447995.2 Isaurus tuberculatus | reverse complement strand
TGCATTGAAAAAAGGTAATATTTATTCATCTAAGTTACAAAGTAAATGTTTTGAACCGATAATCTGCTTTTGTAATTTAAAGTGGCAGTGCCGCGTTATTTTCTCAATGAATTTGAAAACTGAAAAATACCGACTTGACTTCTTTTACGAAGCAGCGTGCATTTACCGCTTAAAAGTTAACGCTTCCCACAAAAAAATTCAGTAATCGAATGATAAAACTGAGGTTTCGCAAAATATCGTGATTTGTCATTGTCTTGCAAATTAATTATTTGCCTCAGCCTTCGGCTTCAGCAAATAATGAAACTGCTCGCCACTGACAAATCACGATATTTTGCTCAACCTCATCCAATAATTGTTTATTAGTATTTTTGTTACAGTCTGTGGTACATTAGTCATTGTTATAGTACATAGTTGTCACTGACGGTATAATTATGTATGTACAGTGACTTTCCTATGAAGAAAAAATTATTAAAGCACTTAATAAGTTTGTTTTGCTGCCCTGAAAGTTAAATATACTGTTTGATTACTGTCAAAGACGTCAAGAACTCTAGGCATTTGTACAGAATAACCATGGATCTTTTCTAATAATTATTAATAGTGAGGTTAGGGTTGGAGTTTTGGATAATGCCCTCACAGTGCTCGAACTTAACTTTTTTGATTACTGGTCCAAGGACCAGTGCACCTCACAATTTACTCGTCCAAGGGTTGAGTTTACTGGTCCCCAAAATTAAATTAATTTTTTAATTGCCCAAATAGATTTTTGATTGGACATCAGTTTGCTGTTGTTATGTCACACTTGATTGCACTGGACGGCACTTAACCAGATTCCAAGAATCGCCATATTGCAGTTCCGTAATGTAGCACGATACTGTACTTGCCCCAGACCCCTATGATCAAAAGGGAGTAACCCCTGGCACTTTGTTGTCGTTTGCTTGCATTCTTTCTGACTTTTTGATTTACTTATCACCAAATTCTCGCTTATATAAGCATGCGTATTATTAGCAAAGCTGATCGTCAAAAATATGGTCGTCCAGTGGACGAGTAGGAGGGAAAAAACACTCGTCCTACTGAATTTTTACTCGTTTTGGATGAGTGAACAACCACCAAGTTCGAGCGCTGCCTCACATCTCTTGCCCCCAGTTGCAGGTGATAGAGGTCCACTTGGAATTTCTCTCTCATTGATATGGATCAGGTTAATCACTCTCTAGAACTTTCCAAGCGTAATAACACCATGTACTTATACCTGATGCAAGAGAGAACTTTTTTTGGATGTCTCCCACATTCTGAGGAAAAGGACTGGGTTTTGACGCAAATAAAAGAAAGGAAATTTTTCTTACAAAGGGCTAATGTTTAAAGCATCCTACGCTACTTTTTTAAAATATGGAAGTGATAGAACATTCTGATTAAATCACGGGTAATAATGCCATAAAGCCCCCTATAAATTCTAGACACACCATCAAAGTTCCATGGAAATTCACATTTCATAAACTCACACAGAAAGCTTTCCTCAAGTAAAAAGTCAGCATGCAGTCAAAAAGCAAATAATAAATGCACAGTGTACTTCCACTATATATAAAGTATTAACTTTGTTTCTGATGTTATTAATTTTCATCTTGTTTGAAAAATCTTCTTTCAGTTATCCCGATGTGATGATGCCTTCATATGCTACAAGTCGATGGTCAATTTTGTTTTTTGCTGTCTACATCACCATAGTACTTTATTTTTTGATGAATCTGGTAAATAACTACTGTAGGCATCAAGTTTGCTGCAATTTTGTGTTCATAGTTTGCTTCTGATTTTAAGTAACGTTGACTCTATCCACACAATCTGTATTTATTTAAAAAATATAATAATTATGTAAACTGATCTGTATAAAAAATATTTTCCACAAATTTTTAGCAGCGCACACTGCTGCCTTTCTCAAGTGTATGGTTAAAAAATTTTTAAAAGTGATTTAAAATGGGTAAAACTAATAAATTATAAAACTCTGGGGAATGTGTAAAACAAAGGATAAAAATAACAATAAGAGCGGTCATGCTTAGCCAACAGTTAAAAATATATAGGTACAAAACACAATGCAATTCAAAACTGCAGTTTCACTAGTATTCTTTAAAATTGTTTATTAAAGGCAGAAATGCTTTTGGAAAATCCCTGCGCTCGTTCACTGAGTTTTTATCAATTTAGTGGAATAAAAAGACTCCAGAATCTGGAGTCTGTATTTATTATAAAATTTAATATTTTTTTGACATTTTATGATAGCTGCTGGCTGTTGTTTATGACACATTTACAAGCATCGAGAAGGAGAAATTCAAGAAATTAGTACTTCATAAAAGGTAACTCTTCATTCCTTCAAAAAACAAATTAATTAGTTAATGTTATTATTTCAGGATTTATTTGAGATGTTAAAGAATGAATGGATGTGTCATATGTCACCAATTTAACTTCCCATTGAAAGTCTTTTAAATTTCTTTTTGCAGCTGGTTTCAGTATCATAGGGTCAATCGTCTGATACAGTCTGTATTCATGATGTATGTCTAGTCTTCATCACTTACTGAAGTGTTTTTCTGTGTCAGTCATGGTTAGAGACATGATTGGAAAGGTTGGAAGAACTGAAACTTGTTCAACTTTTGTGGCACTTTTGTTGAATAAAACAATTTTTTACAGAAATGCTGGTCTGTTTTGATCTGTGTTGTTAAGTGCCAACGCACTATATTATAGTGTTTTGGGAGAAAATTTGGAGTTACATGATAAACTTTGGCTGGGAGTGTCATATATACATATATGTCAAATTGTGATTTATTGACAGTGAAAGTAATTTGTTTTTATTTTATACACACCTATGTATTGTCAAGTATAGCGTCAGTTTTGATTATATATAGTCAGAATTTGTTGTAGTTGTCAGGCAAACTGGGAAGGAGTTTTGCAGCAATCTGTCTGTGGTGCCAGTAATTTTACAATGCAGGTCATAGCAGAACCTTTCGGAACTTGTGCAGAAAGCCAAGTAGTGTTTCACAAACATTTTTGGTGTTGATTTTTCAACTTCTCTTTTCACAGACAAGCAGTTAGACATGCTTACAGACTTTTGTGTGCTGATGAGGTAAATTAATTTTTCAGCCACAGTTATAGTCAGCTGTGTTTCTTGATCATTGGTATTTTCCCTTGTCAGATTCATTGTTTAATATTAATTTGTTATAATTGGTGACTTTATACTTGTTAATTATTTTTTCAAAAAATTGTATTTAAGTTCATCAGCAAGGGAAATTTTACAATTTGTCAAAATGTTTTTATAGAACTAGTTGCAGCTTAATGGCACAAAATTAAGATATACGAATATATTTTTAATGCTAGACATGTTTCGACATTGTCACAATGTCATCTTCAGTAGAAAGTGAAAAAACCGTTACAAAATTCAAATATAAAAGCCTAAAAGGATTGACAGCTACATAAAATATAATTGAAATGTTTTAAAATTTAAAATTGCGGTTAACTTACAATGCTAAAAGTAAGTTAACTGCAATTTCAACTTTTAAAACATTTCAATTATATTTTATGTAGCTGTCAATCATTTTAGGCTTTTATATGTGAATTTTGTAACGGTTTTTTCACTTTCTACTGAAGATGACATATGTGACAATGTCGAAACGTGTCTAGCATTAAAAATATATTCGTATATCTGAAGTGTACAAAATTAAGAATAGAAAGAAATAAAGTTGCCCCACTGGGCAAACAGTGAAACAAAAAAGGATACTAATTGCTTGCTCATTCAAAACTTCCCATGCCAGCTAGAGGCTACCAGGCAACTGTGAATTTCAAAACCTGTTAAGTTGCCAATAATGATGCACTTTTCTAGTTGTAACCATTTTTTCAAGTTCTGCTCAGGCAACAATTGACCGTATTTTCTATAAAAGAGGGTTTTTTTCTGTGTATAGAAGGAGTGTTTAAAGAATTGATATTAGATGAAAGCTTGGAGATAACTGTATAATTATTTTCATTGTTTTTTTATGATGTAAACCTTGAACTTTTTTATGTTGTTGTAAGTAGAGTAAATAGTCTGTAGACCTTGTTAGCGCTTCTAGAATGTTATTATTATTCTTATGTGCATTTTGATTCGAAGATATGATTTTTATAATATGACCTTTTGTAAATAGTTTTGAATTATTAATGGTATTTTTCAAAAATTATTATAATATTAGTTTTTATGGTATTTAATAGTTTATAATATTGATTATTATTATTATTATTTTATTATTGTAATTATTTTTTTTCTGTGTGATACCTCTATTCAGCCTCCTCATTGGGTGTCAATGCATCATTTTTTTGGATTCATGAAAGTTTACAAACCCAAATTGTGTAAGTTGAAAAATAAATAAATAAATAAATTTTTTAACTATTTTACTGTGGGATTCTTTGTTTTCTTATAAATTTATAAATCTGTTTTAATTTGATATTTACAGCTTTGCTGAAAAGCTATCTTGTGTTCAAAACACTTGATACTGAAAGAAAAGGAAGCCTTGAGTGAGTGTTTTTAGTGTTTTTTTAATTTGTAGCAGCTATAATAAATTATGAATGTTAAAAGAATTTATGAAATAATTTTAATATAATAGTTTATGAGTTTTAGTAAATAACCATAATTGTCATTTTTGAATAAGACTGAACAAAATATGTAATCAGCAGATCTTTATTTTACAGAATGAAAAATTTAATGTGAAAAGAAGTTTAGAGAGAATTTAAAGACAATTGAAGGGTCTAGTGCAAAAACAGTGTAAGTGACTTTTGATGAAGTTGTCAACTCTTCCTACATTATCCCTAGTATCTCTTCATAACTTTTGGGAGAATTTAGCATTTAATACAAAGTCATTTACAGTGTTTTTGTGCTAGACAAAAATGATGTAAGTGACTTTTGATCCAACTCTCAACTCTCCCTACATTATCCCTGTTATCCCTTCACAACGTTTGGGAGAATTTAGCATTTCATACAAAGTCCCTTACATTGTTTTTGCACTAGGCCCTTCAATTTGCAGTTATAATTTTATAATTGCTACTTTTTCCTTGATACCTGTGTTATTATCTTGCTGGTGTTTGTCTGTTACTTGCCATTGATTTTGAATGACAAGCAACTTATGACTGAACTTAAGTTGAAATTGGCAAGATTAAGAGACTGTCAAAAGTTACACTAATATTATTATTACTTTGAGGAATAATAAGATTGATCTTATTATGTAAATTATTTTAAAATTGTCTTACTATTAAGAAGAAATATTCTAAAATGATTTAAGAAGGGCTACTTTTAAAACTGAAAACTCAAATGGCCATAAATTATGGGGTTCATGTTTTTTACAGCTTGGAAAACATGTACAACATTTATGAACAAAGTGCATTTTCATGGAGTAAGGTAAAGTTTTAAAACTTGCTATACACTATAGTACAACCTGCTATTATACTAGTAGTAATTTTTTTCCAGAACAAGAACTTGCTTTTTTTGTTAGTGTGTACACGTAGACTACTGAATATCATGCCTGAATTGACAAAGAACAAACCTGCACTGGATATATGTATTTTATAATCTCTCATTACTGTCCTGTTTTACAAGAAACAAAAATATGCTTCCAGATTATTTAATGGATATTTTGGTATAGACTTATGTGTTCATTAACTGTTTTTGTTAAAAATTTATGGTAAACGTGTACATATTATTTATGTAGTTGTAGAAGAAACCAGTAGAACTCAGTGGTGATGGTGATGACGATGGTGATGATAATGATGGTGATGATGATGGTGATGGTGATGATAGTGATGATAATGGTGGTGATAATGATGGTGATGATAAATGATGGTGATGATTATGGTGATGATAATGATGATGGTGATGGTGATGATGGTGATGGTGATAATGATGATTGTGATGATGATGGTGATGAAAATGATGGTGATGATGGTGGTTATGACGATGGTGATGATAATGATGGTGATGATGATGATGATGGTGGTGATGGTGATGACGATGATGATAATGGTGATGGTGATGACGATTGTGATGATAATGATGGTGATGATGATAGTGGTGATGGTGATTGTGATGGTGATGAAGATGATGATGATGCCAATGATAATGAGAGTGACGAAATTGATGATGGTGATGATAATTGTGTCTATTCAGGAAACTGGTCATGATGATGAATGGTTCTACTTCCTCAACACTAGATCCTATTGCAGGTGGCTCTACAAAGTCATTAAAAGTGAGCATTCACCTTATACCTGAGAGTTTTAGGGTGTTTTAGTACAAGTTCTTTTTGGCTGCATTGCTTGATCACTTCATTGCATTTGAATAGACACTGGCATAGAAATTTGGCCAGTTCACAAGAGGCAAGGCAATAAAAAATTAATTTAAAGTATGAAAAAGATCAAACAAAATTACCTCCTGTATTAATGTCTTTCCACTTTAATGAAAAAACACTGTTTAATATAATGACAGAGTTCTGGGTGAATGGTTTTTTATTGCTTGAAAGAAACTGCAACACCTCATCAAATCAGTCAATCAGGTAATGAATTGAAATTAACCAAAAGTTCTTCATCACCATAAAGAGTTTAGGAAACAGTGCCCGGTTATTCAAAGATCGATTAGCACTAACCCAGGGTTAAGTTTTTAATCCATGCTTGTGTTTCTTACGATCCATAATGATAAACTGACTTAACTTTGAAGTTTGGGGTTCACTTGTTTTTAGTGTTGGAAATTCTGAGCAGTGATCATCAGCAAAGAAAACCTTTCATTGTAAAGAAATTACTGTTTAAATTTTACCTTAACCCAGGGTTAAAGTTAACAAGCTTTTGAACAACCCAGCCCAGGTATTTTAGAGTAGCAGTATTCTGATGAAGGCCAAACAGTCCAAAAACCTATATTTAATATAATCTAATTCTTTACTGAAATTCAAAATTTGATTTATTGCTTGTGTGATTCGCCGTAGCCATGAAGCAGGTTGAATTACATTTATTTAATCTAAATTGTCCATGATATTTTGGTCAGTTTTACTAAAGATTTACTGCAACTTAATTTAGCAACTTTTATTTAAAAAATTTAGCAACTTAAACTGTGAGAAAATTTACGTTTTAAGTTAAGATATTCTTTGAAACCAATTAACAGTTTTTCAAATTCTGTTACAGAAATCAACTGGCTTGTCACACGAAAAGTGTTTGAGTATTTTGTCTGTAAGTATGTACAGTTTTATCTTTTTAGGTTTTTATTGATTTAGGTAAATAACAATTGAACAGTGCATAATAGTAAGCAAACTTCTTTAAGTTTTCAAGTATATATTCAGTCCAACTAAAACCAATGAATAGTTAGTTAGTGAGATGATGTACAGTAAGGCCTCCTTTATTTTTAATTGTCATTGAGTAACACAATAACTGGAGTATGCAAGTTTGCATGACGAAATATATATTGTTGTCAAAGTTTTAAAATTTGGCAGTTTCTGTCCTCAGTCAAATGCTCACAAACCCTTAGGATTAGATGTTGTGGTGTTCCATGACCATAGCAGGCATTAAAGGCTTAAAATGTAAACTTGTATACCAAAAAAGAACAGAGTTAGACCAAAAAGGAAAGAGTCTTTTTAAAAAAACTTCTAGTTTTATAAGATGAATAAACAAACTTAACATAAATGCTGTTACAGTAATGTTTCAGTAGACAAATATTTTACCTGCAATTGTTTAAAATGAAACATTGTTAAAAAGGAGTGGTATTTTTGCCACTTGTTGTTTGGAAACTTAAAATTTTGACTTATTGTTTGTTTGTTTTTATGTTGCAGTTCTTGTCATTATTACAAATGGATGTGTGCTTGTATATGAAATTGTCAGATTATCAAGTGAGCTTTGACCTTTACATTTTCAATCCTGTGATTAGAACCGGCTTGAAACTTCAATCTGTGGTATCTTAGAACATTGTTCACTGAGTCACTCAGTAGACTCAAGCAGGCCCCTCCACTTTGGCCATTAGCCAATAGGAAACGACTTTGACTAGTTCCACCAAACATTGCCAGCCAATAGAAAAAGGTTTTCACTAGTTCCACTTGAACAATAGGCAGTCCCACTAGTTCCACCGCTCGGAAGAAACTGGCACGAGCCAAAAGTGGACTGCATGTCCCCTCCCTAAGGACAAATTTTGTTGTGGCGCTTGAATACGAAAATTTTCACGACAATCGAGCAGTAAAATGGCCAGAAACAGGCCAAATTTAAAGGTTCAAGTCAATGTTAAAGGATGATGACGAAGGACTCACGCTCGAAACGTCAGCTTCTTCATCTTCACGGCGATGATAATTTATTATCAACATTACTTCAATGTTAAAGGGTTTTAAGTCACTTAAGGAATGAGAGAAAATATAAGAGTTCATGTAATTAGATAATTTCAATTGAAAATTTTTTTAGTTTAGAAAAATCTTGACTAGTTCCACGGAACTAGTGAAACTAGTGTAGATCCGGCCCTGGAGTGCAGGATACAAACTATTGTATAATTCTTATTTCTTGGTCAGAATTGGAGAGGTCACAAAGAGAGATGGAAACAATGGAACCACATTGGTACACAACTATTTTCATCACATGTAAGTCAACATGCCAGGGAAGTATCGGGTCTGTTCTTGCACAGGGTGTAATTACTTGCAGTGAGCAATTGAAGTTTGGATAATTTATAGAGATGAAGAAACATTGGTTGTCAAATTTATATGATAGGTGCATGTTCATACTAAACACATGAGAGAAGGGGAGTCAGTTGGCCTAGTGGTCATCACTCGCACCTCCCACAACTACAGACCTGAGTTCGAATCTTGGGGTTCGCATGTGGGCTGAGATTTGTCGATCTCAATCTGACTTCAAGGGTTTTTCTCTGGGATCTCCGGTTTTCCCCCCTCCTTAGAATTGACTATCTGTGCCGTCGACCGCTTAAACATTAGCCTCTGGCTAGGGAGATTGGGCAACCACTCCCTGCATGTAAAGACGTTAAATAAAGTATTATTATTATTATATTTATATCACAATCTTTCCTTTTGTCCAGATGAAGGACCAGTTATAGATTTTATTTGACAGATTATCATCCTCCATACACAAAAACATTAAGTTTCTGTCTCCCTGGCCCACAACCTTTTCTGCATCCTGAAGAAGTAAAAAGTGAATTATCTAAATGATTTTTTCTATCAGCATCCATCTTACCTTTAAAAGGATTTTGTTCATTATTGTTAAAGTTAACTAACATTGTTTCTTGTAGTATATGGAGCTGAGGCTGTACTAAAAATCATTGGACTGGGTGTAAAGGAATATTTTACCTCTGGTTGGAACATGTAAGTACATTAACGTACACACACACAAAAATCTTTGTAACTTGAAAATATTAATTTTGCTTTTGAAATAGTTTACTTAGCTGCTTGAAGTTAATTGTTTCTCTGAAAATGCAACATGAAGTTTTATTATTTTCTGTCATGATAGCATGTTTCTGTTTGCACTTGGGCCCTGTTTCCTTTCATCCAAGTTGTTTCAAGGGTTATATCTCGAGGGCAAGGATTGAAATAAAGCGCATTCAATAAGAAAAAGTCCAACACTGAGTTATGTTGTGAATTGTGTGCTGTGTACAAAGCATGAGTAGTATGCTTGCATACGTTAAAAAATTATCTCTTACACCAGTCATGTGTCTCATGTAGCAGGGACAAAGTTGATAACATCTACTTTTTAAATTATTACTCTTCAACGTTTTTCACATCAAGATCAAGAGTTAATTACCTCGGTTTACATGAAAGGAGGCCACTCTACCCTGTACTCGTCGACCTTAGATAACTCACAGGAGAAGAATCTTAATCAGGCAATTGAAAACTCTTAGTTTGTGAAATGGACCTTGAGTCTTATACACTTGTGCATTCACAACTTTAACACAGCCTTTGTCGTCAGCTGATTAGGTGATGTATCTTTATCAAGCCAAATATGATCTAGCAGCTGCTTGCATTTTGTAAAAATAATAAAACAGTGCTTGTCCTTCATAGGTTAAACTCATCTTTACCAAAAATGAGACCTTGTTGTCTTTGCCGCCACATTATCCAGTTGGTAAATAATTAAATTCTTTTCCCAGCCTAGAGGCCCATTGGAGCCGGCGCTTTTTATCTCCGGTTTCTGTAGTGTTAAGCGGATGAAAGTCCTTGACTCCCCCTGGACGGGACGCTAATCCATCGCAGGTTAGCTCCCAGCCGAAGCTGGTACTCATTTACCGACC
>JAOEHV020450264.1:0-23128 GCA_025447995.2 Isaurus tuberculatus | reverse complement strand
GTTCCTCGATTTGCCGCTTCTGTTTTTAGACGGGTTTTAGCGGGCAAAGCTTGTCGGGTGCCGGATTTCGGACTTCTCATTTTTCAGATTATGACCAATCAGAACTGGAGGAGGCTATTCTGATCCTTGCCACAAATCCTTATTGGAAATCTTATCTGGTCATCGTATGCTGACTATTCTCGAAAAACAGCTGTTGCCAATGTAAATGACTCGACTCTCCAGTCAAGGGCTACTATGGTCTTCATTGTTTCTGCTCCATAGAAGAGAATGAACTTCACATTAATAGAGGTGAAGATGCGTTCTTTGGTCTTCTCTGCTACTTCCTCGCTCGTGAAGCTCGGCAACTGATATCTTATCTGCTAATTAAACTGTCCTGATCATGATCCTTTCTGCGCCTCACTAAACCGTCCATTTTCAGTTCCGAGGTTTCGAGAACAGTACAATGATACTGGTTATGTTTGTTGCCTCTACGTCAAGAATATAGCCAATGTCTACCTTTCAGAACAGCACTGAACTCCCAGAACGTATTTAAGGTACAATAAATTCTAGCACCCATACACAGCATCAGAAACACCACCATAATACCCTTGCCTGTTATCCAAGCGGAAAAACATCCCATACGACCCTTTCTTCTGGTTATACACCTGACCCTAGATATGTCTTACAAACAAAAGTATTCGTGGCTGACAGAAGACTCATTCCCCTTGGTAGGTTTTTGGACTGCCGTTTAACCCATTACTGAACTCAAACCTACCATCTCGGACTGACTCTGCATGAATCAACCCTGGCAGCAAAACTTTTTCCCTTAAAACAGCCATTACATTAAAAACAATTAAAGCTTTATCAATGGGCGGGCCTTAATGAACCCCGACTTGAACAGAAAACGAATCAGAAAACTCAACCCGAAAAGATAAAACTTTCGTTACTTTTCCTTAAAGTTCTCCTGTAGCCATAATACCAAAACGAGTAAAACGACTCACTGACCCTCGCGAAACAAAAACACACACTGCATCTTGTCATTTTCAAATAAGGCCGTCGGCCTTTAATTCATCGCTTTCTCGAGCACATTAAAAACGCCGTGCGCCAACAGATTGATAATTCTAGAACAGTTAGTGCCTAGAGCATCACACTTACCATTATAAGGGGGCCTCGTAAAATCGATTTGTCATTCGGTACCGCTTTACGTCCATTAGGGAGGGGGAGATCGGAGAGTTGCCACTGGACATTAAGAAAATAATGCTAAGAAACACGGACTTTAATGAAGGATAGACTGATGTCGCTGCATTTCTGTCTTGGAAGAAAACCAAAACGACTTGCAGCTGCCACACATTTGTACAGAACCATTCGGAGTTTCTTCATTTCCCTTTGGTAGATCAGTGAATAACACTTACCAAATACACTTTTTTTTATTAAGAACCAGTAAAATTTTGCCCAGGCTCAATGTTCTTATTTTTTTCAACAATTTGAGGATCAAAATGTTCTTATTTTGTTCTTATTTTTCGGGCGTAAAATTTTGTGTATTTTACAGCAGATGACAGTACATGTAGTTGTTACAGTTGGAGTATACTTTCATTAAAATAATAAGTAACGAAATTTATTTATTTGATGCACCTTGCCACGCTCATTTTGCTATTTTTTTCTTTTTTAAATTTTCATTTCAGCCTCAAATTGTTCTTAATTTGTTCTTATTTTTCGGGCAAATTGAGCCTCACTGTTCTTATTAAGTGTGTTCTTAATAAAAAAAAGTGTAGACAACAGTTTCATCTGGAGAATAGAGACCAGCTAATTTCAATAAGTATTGATAGTTTTTATTTCCTTCAGTGATTTGTATTGGTGTGACGATTGGATTGGCACAAAGCCAATAGCAACTTTCTGGTAAGTTTCCCATCAACAAGACAGCCAATTAAATGATAACCTACAAAAATCTGATAATGTTTTCAACATTTCAGCGACTTCTCCAGTTGAGCCATCAGCCTTACCAATGCAGCATCATCTGTTGCCAACACTGGCCTTTTAACAATGTCACATTCAACAATACCATCTAACTTTGACCATACTTTCAAAAACAATTAAAAAATGTGGCTAAAAATGCCTAAAATTTAAGAAAATATCCGAGACTGAAAGAGCAAAGAGCTTTTCTTTGCACACTGTTGAAAATTATGAAAATAACATTTCTCGGCTAGCCTATTGTTCTCCATAGCCTATGGTTTTGGCAAGTACATTGTGAATTTCAAAAGTAGACTTAGCCTCGTATTTAGTGTATACATCAAATGGCCGAAATTAAATCTTGCTTATTCAAACAAGTATTACGTACTTGCTGATGTGTGCGTGTGGAAAATTAATTGCAGTTACGAGTCTTGACTTAAGCCGGCGAATCTTTAAAAAAATTAACAATGTTAAAGTTTGCCCCAAATATTAGATGTTGTAATTAAAAGGAGACTACATTGTATTTTATTGATAATCTTATGATATTCCGTGATTATTTGTCGAACGAATGCTTTGGCGTTGGCTTCTACTGTAAAAAGATATCCGCAATGACGTAGTTATTTTCCCAAGAAATATAAAAAACAACTAATGGAATGTTTTCTTTTTTGCTTCGTTTTTCAAAATCCTTCCGAAGCAATAGTCGACGCTAAAAGATTTAATTTAAGTCAATGCTTCTGAGAAAATACTTGAATTGTAAAAAGCTAGAACATCAGTTAGACTTAGAGTCGAATTTTTCAACATATGAGAGCTGTTTTATTTACGCCAACCTGTTTTAAATTAAATGTTCAGAGAGTATTTTCCAATGCAAAGTTTCTAAACATTTATCAGTAAAATAAAGTCAAGCAAAAAAAAGATAAAGACAGAAAAAAAATGCTGTGAGCAAATAAAAAGTCAACTCTCCTTCGAGCCGGATTCGAACCAGCGACCTAAGGATCACAGCAATATCAACTCTACAGTCCTCCGCTCTACCAACTGAGCTATCGAAGGTGTTAACTGACGAGATATGCATTCTTAAGATATTTTAACCGTTTCAATGACCAATTAGGCACGCTATGACAATTCTAACATGTGACTTTTGTCACGCTCTAGCGCGTGACCATAAGCTCTTTACCTCAAGCCAACTTCAACCAACATGCTCTCAAGAAGAGTTTTACATCTGTCCTCTAAATATGGTTGATGAATCCACAGAGACAACAGAACAAGTTGCATGTTTCGATCTTGCGCCCTCGAGTATTCCGGCCAAATTTTCTCCTTCAAGGTGAGTTCTTGGTGGTACATTGAAGTTAACTTCTCAGCGGCATTACCTATAAATAATTTTAGCACAACAACTTCGTCAATGAAATTTGAATATAAAAATAAAATCATTATTTCAAAAACAATAAGTTCAAGTTCAAATTTATGATTAAAAACAATAAAACCATTTTTTGACGCAAATGTTCAGATGTTAAAACTGAAAGTTTATATTCAAACTCGAGGATTTTTTAATACTTACAAAAGTCACTTGCGGACCAAGTCTCTGTTAACACTTCCGATATCTCAGTATCTGAAGTATTTTTTAAGTTTTGAAGTTCTTCGATAGCTTGAAAGTTTTTTAGTAAAGACTGCATCCTTGTGTATACTTTCTTCTACAAAACAAGAGAAAATGATTGGAACATTTGTAATTTATGGACAATTTTTTACCTTATGTTGAAAACATAATTTGAAAAATATTTCAAAAGCATAAGTAGAAGACAAATAATAAGTTAGGTAAGCAAACCAATGTCTCGATGGTTTTGGACATCTCTTCTGTAGCTTTAACGATTTCTTCTTCAACAAGAGACGATGAATTTTTGTCGAGGTCACTCATTACACTCAAGCTTGCTGCATCATCTACATCGCTGTACCTAATGAGAAATAACGTATCCTGGTAACTGAATGCACCTACATCAGCTTAATGGCTTAATGTAGAGCTCATTTAAGATTTTAAGTTGGAATGCATACGAACTGCCTTTGAATATTGAGGTTTGCCAACTTTGTCGCCACATTTGTCCCGATGTTATTCAAATTTTCCCATTTTTGAACACATTCATGCCAAGAAGCACAGCAATCTCTTAGCCTCTGTAAAACATCCGGCAAGGATTTCGGGCTTTTAATCCTGGGCGAACCTTTAGCGCTGGGTGAATAGCTGAGACTTTGTCTTTTTTCAGGTGTCTTCTGCTCCTTTGGGCTTGGGTTCGGAGACTTTTTCGTCGCCATTTTGAGCTAGGATAAATATTTGGCAGGGAACTGAGTTCTAGCATAGGAGTAACTATGGCAACAAAGGGACTTGTTTTAGTGCGTCACCGCTGAGGCGTGACGACTACTTAGTTACAATAAAATAAACACTTTGCATAGAAACCAATCGAAAGCCATGCTAGAACAGTTGATCGGATGTCTTGCTCGAGTTACTTTAAATTCATGAGTGCTTGAAGCGACCCTTCTTCCTTCTTTCGGGCACGAAGAAAGGTAAGTGAATTCAATTTGTTTTTACAAAAACCACTAAACATATCCCGAAAATCAAAATCAATGATCATGTCTTTGACTTTGGCCTTCTCGTGAAAGAGTGTAATTAGGTTTTCAGGAATAATTCACTAATTGATCGAGAGTTTTAAAGCATTTTTGATATCTTGCTGTGCGTTTACTTTAGGTACTTATTTTGATAATGAAAACAAGAAACAGTGTAAAAAATCTCATTTAACCAATTCCCTTTTCTTTCAAACAATTTTTTTTAAAAGGGTATCCTTAATTTTTGTTGTTTGAAGGCCCTCGATTATAACCCTTCAGCTTAACGACGATAAGAATAGAACACGCAAGTAACAGCTAAGCCTAAAATTTTGTTGTTTTGATATTTTTCTTTCAACTATTTTTTTTCTCGATTTCATTCCATAGAGTTTTAGAAGTATAATTCCCAAAACTCAATTGTTAAAAGCTTATATTTCGCAATTCATTCCGATGAATCAGTTTTTGGATCATTAACTCGTCCAGTAAATCAAAGATATTCATGAATCCTTGCTTGCTGGTGGTAAATGATACTCACATTACATTGTATTTGTTTCGTGATTAGGCAGCTGTGACGTTAACAGAAAAACAGAGTTAACAATAGGAGAAAATAAGAATCTTTCTGAAACCACTAAATTAAGGAATAAAATTTTGTCGAAGATTAAGTTTCTCCTTGCGGCAGTTTATTTCTTCCCAACTCCAAAATAAATTTGTATTTCTGTCAAGTTTAAAACCGATTTTTTGGCTTTTTGTTTTCTCGATTCGGATATTACTTTTGAACCTGAACAAATACTTCTTCCTAATTAAGGGAGTCGCTGGTGATTGCACGTATTGTGAAAGTGTAAATCGAGTTAACACTTTATCTGCCTCTCCTTATGTTTTTAGTCCAACGTTTAAAAAACGCACTGTGGCAGTACATAGCTTTCAATGGCCCAGACGTCTGTGAGTCGCTCTCCGAGTTACGAACAAAGAGCTTGTTTTGTTGGATACTCATCTGGGATGCCAGAACAACGACCTAGAATCCGACAAATTGATTCAGCCATGCGCAGCAGCCAAAGGAATCTGAAGCAAGGAATGTCTCGCTTAGAACTTATTCGAGATAACTACGAGAAAAAACTTCTCAAAGAGAAAGAGCAAAAACTGAAGGAAATTCGATATCAAAACAAAGAACGAAATTTGCGAAGTGGGGGAACCGTGAGAGAGTTTTTTGCTGAAAGAAGAGCAATGCAGGCCAGTGCAAATGCAAAGAAAAACAGTTCTCCTTTACCACCTATTGATTTGCATTTTAGGCAAATGAAAGAACAGAGGCAGCGAGAACTGTCTTCAAGTGACAGTTTGTCTCGGACTTATACATTTCAAAATAGGTCAACTCCTCAAAGGTCAGGCCACACTTACGGGAAAAACTTTGAGGTATTTTCTCCACAGAACCAGCTGAGGAATGTTCCTGGTAGATACCTTCCTACCAAGAAAAAAAGTGCTGGTGTTGATAAGCAAAACCCATTGCCGGCTCTTCATCATCGCAAATCAAACAATTATCAACAACCAAACAAGAGATATGAAACACAGACCAAATTTGGAAAAAATTACAGTACTCCTACTCTGAATAGAAAAAGGTATGTTTCTGGACAAGTAAACAAGAAGACTGCTGCATTGACCAACAACAAAACACTGAGTGATATGGATTTTTATGATGAAGATGATGATTATAATTATGATGAGGAAGAATCAATCACACCAAATCTAAGCAGAGTTAAAGCTCTTCGAGATAAACGACTCAGTCAGCAAAAACCACCAAAAAACACTGCCACAAGTGAACAGAAATTGACAGAGTTTGAAAAATGGCCAATAGGGCAAAATAATGCAAGAAAACAAAGGATTGATAAGTACAAAAGAGACGTAACGTACAACAGTTGTGATGATGGCATTGACAGTGATATCAATGATGATCTTGCACAGCAGGAGAAAGACCTATTGGACATGATTAATAGAGAAAAAAGCAAACTTCAGCAAATCCAGAAGCAACGAGAAGAAATGGATGCCCAAGAAAAACATGAAAGAGAACAAGAGGAACAATGGGAAAAAGAAAATAAACAGTACTTAAAATCTTCAAATAAAATGAACAAGCCCTTGTTTTATATTGATACTGAAAATGAACAGGAAACTCCAAAAAGTTTCACAACTTCAAAGTTGAAACAAAAGGTCTCACAAAAACAGAAGCAGCCAAAAAAGCAAAAGAAGAAAGATCCTTCACCTGAAGTTCAAGATAGTCTAGAAAGTAGCTTCAAAGGTGTTCCTGGTGCATCTACAAACTTCTATGAACAAAAAGCACTAGAAGCTTTAAAGCAACAGGATACAAGTGTTCAACTTTCACCCTGTTCGATTTGTGGTCGCAAGTTTGCTACTGAGAGACTGTCCAAACATGAAAAGGTTTGCCGAAAAACTTCAACGAAAAAGAGAAAACAATTTGACATTAGAAAACATAGAGCCTTAGGCCAAGATCATGAGCAATATGTGAGAGAAGGAAGATTCAAACTTGAACCAAAGAAAAAGGTGAGTTACTCTGCAGGAATCTTTTCTAGATTTCACATAAAAAAAATTCCTCAGTCATAAAGCAACACGTGTGATTTTATTTTTTGAATGGAACTTAGCATGCACTTCATAGATTAATAGGCAACACATTTTTATTAAATAGCTCAATTTAAATAAATCTGGAGGAGATAATTAGCTCATCCAAAGTTTATTATTTGCTCAATTTAATTAACTTTAGGTTGAATTAAGTTTTAATCATCGCTGTAATTAGAAAAACAAGCATTTGTTCTAATGAAAGAACTAAAGCTCAAAATGATAACTTCCTACTCTATACTTATTGCAGCAATAATTAAACATTTCAATGCAAAGTTAATTAAATCATATTGTTGTTTTACCAAATCTATACTGCTTTTTGGTAGGTTTGGCTGTCGTGGTCTATTATGACATCAAAGGGGTCTCCTTCAAATTATCAGCTTTTTACAATTTTTACAGTAACCTTTTCAACCTAGTAGTGATTAAACCACACATTTGACCTTGGGTATTCGAGTAAAGATACAAATTATTTTGCAGATGCTATGTTACTTAGATACAGTACCATCAAATAATGTTGATGAAGAAAACATTACATTCTAGAATGAACATGATTTTAATTCAAAAATATTGCTTTTGCAATAAAGTGTGAAAAAATGTTTGAAACTCTTTCTTTCAGTTTTGTAGGAATTATTTAGAACTTGATCATGTAAATTTTACTCCACCCTCAATGATCTTTGATGAAAAAATAACCCCCTTTTTAAGGCTTTCAAATTTTACTAGAAAATTTCTTAATACGCAATGATTACAATTTTTCCCCCTAAAGTTAACACATTTTAAAAATTTACCACTTCCCCATCAAAACCATTGTCACCCCTGGGTTGAACCTTTGGTCTACCAAAATTTGAGTACTTGCTTGTTTGAGTTTCTTTTCAGCCATAGTTGATTCCATTTTACATAGGGTAACTTGATTTTCTGATTTCGTTCATTTTAATTTGTAGCCTAAAAAGGGAAGCTGGCGGATACAACATGAAAACTTTATTGCAGCCATTCGATATGCCAAGGGAAAGAGTGACCTCCCACCTCCACCTGCAGAAAACCCAGACTATGAGCAGTGTCCATACTGCAAGCGCAAGTTTAATGCAGCAGCTGCAGAAAGACACATTCCCAGGTGTAAGGACATTAAAAGCCGCACTCCTGCTCGACCAAAGAAGAAAAGATAATCAACACCTAAATATAGATAAAAATGAAATTAATATATTTTTGTGTATAATATTGCTATTTTTTATAACAGAGAAAAGAAAAATAACTTTTGAAATTAAATTCACAGGATTTATTGAACACAAATTTATGATTGCATTCATATTTTTAAATTTAAGTTATAGTTCATTATTTTGAGAAGGTGTATAGTATGTAACTGAAAAACTCTTTGCTTACTACCTCAAGGAGAACATAGTATTGATATGAGGTTTAATTTTATTTATTATTTATTTACTATCAGAGTTCATGGTTTGTATACTTTACATTTAAACAAAGATTATTTTCCAAAAAAAAACAGAACTAGAGTGTTAGTAAAAAGTTATTTTTTCTTGTAAATTAAAATTTGCTAAAAAAGATTATTCATTTTGTAACTATGAAAAAATAATGGCCTTTAAGAGAAACTAATATATAGTTTTTAAGAGACAGTTCAACTGTGCATTACCAGATTAAAATATTATGCCAGAAACCTCTTTGTATGCAAGGGTGGGTGTAATTTGCAGATATGCAGAACTCAACTACAGTATACCAGGTCCGCAGAAAAACGCACATCATGGACTTTTCTGTAATCATGGCCGTAATAACTTTCCATTCAAGCACTTTGAGTAAATTTTAGGGTTTAGGTTAGGGTTTAGGCTTGGATGTACCTCTGCTAACCTAGTATACTGTAGTTGTGTTCTGCCTTCAGCAAATTACACCCACCATGTATATATATGCAATAACTATTTATGGAAGCAGAACAGAGTATATCTTTTTTTCTTTTTTTACTTTTGGAGAAAAGAAAAGTCTGACAGTTTTAAAGTTTAGCTTTCAAAATATCAGCTTTTTTATTGTTCAGGGGCAAAGATTTTAATTTTTAAAAAAATTTTCTAGAACATACAAAATTTAAACATGAAGTATTTAATATAGTAATTTCAAGATGGAATTTATTAAGAAAGGTCATGTTACAACAACTTAAAATCCCTAAGACATAAAGGGGTGTCGTAAACTCGATTTAGTACCACTTAATGTGTATAGGACATTAAGGGAGGGGGGGGGATCAAGAGTGTTGCCAATGGGCATAAGAAAAAAAATACTAACTAAAGGAAGTACATGGACTTCAATAAAGGATAAACTGGTGTCAGTGCATTTCCATCTTTAAGGAAAACCAAAACAACTTGCAGCTGCCACACGTTCCTACATAACCAGTCAGAAAGTCTTCATCTCCCTTTAGCTTAACAAAAAGGTTTATCAGGAGAATAGAGACTAGCTAATTTCAAGAGGTCTTGATAGTTTTTATTTCCTTCAGTGATTCTTTCCTTTTTTTTTTTTGTGGTGATCAGATTGGCACAAAGGCTGCAGAGAAATTACCATGAAATGTCTCAAACCCCATACTGTAAATGAGGGTAATAAAACACAAAATAGTTAAAGGTTATGTTAAGAAGGGGGTTGGGAGGGGGTATGTCCTTAAACAGTACCAAATCAATTTTACAACACCCCCTAATCTCATTTTTTATCTTATTTCAAAACTCTGTGTGGTACATTTTGTTAATATCTAGAATGTAAGTATTAAAGTGGCAAAACTTTGTTGCTTTTACAATGTGTGAAATAAAGGAAAAACAGTGATAATTGCAAAGTTTAAATTAAGGTAATATGCAACTTTAATAAATGGCTAATTAACAAACTAAAATTAATCATCAGCTGCTCCTTACACTATTTTACAGGAGTGATCATAAAATTTTCAACCTCAAGATGTCCAAATTGGTATGAAACTCATTACCCTGGCTCATTGTGTCCGTTTCTTCATCCAACCTGATGAAATTGATTCATTTTATGACTTATAATGACAAATTAACCCTCTATTTTATTACACAATATAATTAATGTTTAAAAACTATCAAATGATTAATGAATTTGAGAAGTTAATTTCAAACAAGCCGAAATAAGCTATCGTCCTTGAATAGTTTTTAAAACGCTATTAATATCCATTGGTAGAGGTCACCCTAAGTAAAGTAGGAAGCTGAGATTTTGAGCATTAACCCTTCATCACAGAAAATATAAGCTATCATTTCAGAGTTCAAAATAACGTTCTGAAATTTTGTTTTATTTTGTAAGCTCTTTTGTTTGGTCCGAAATTTTTGCTGGCTGTTTTCGTAGCCAGGTAAAATATCCTGTTTGCGAAACGGTATAAACATAAGTAACCTACAAGACCAAGCTATCCAAGCAAAAGTTGCCGATTACCCTTTGATCTTGAACTGTGTTGTGGAAACGAAAATCACTGGCAAGGTCCAAAATCTACCGGCTATCACCGGTAGCTATTTTGAACCCTGCATTTTGAGTTACTAAATTGGGTGCAAATATACGACCTACTTAACTGAAAGCAGACTACTAGAAGTAAACTTTTTTCAAGTAATCTACAATAGTCTAGCAGTACTTATAAAATATGTAGACTGAGGTTTTTTCCTTAATACAGTACTTCTAAACTTTTTAGTATTAGTAAGTATTTATCCAGGCAGCTGCATTGCACTGCTTTAGTATTTCTTCATTTTTTGTGGATGAGTTTCATCAGAAATAAAATGTGCCACTTTTGCCCCTACTACCCACACCCCACCCCACCCAACCCCTCCCCTCACAAACAAATACTCATCCACCCATGCTTAACACTGATAAGTGCAGATTATTACCGACTAAAGGTATGAACAATAAATGAACAAGTTTTTATTAATTCTTGTTTAATGTGTTGCAGCAAACCTTGTTTTTGCCTAACTTGTACACATAAGTTTGAACAAACTGTCACTGGTCTAAGTGAATAAATACTCTTTTTTCACAATTAATTCTTAGCATACTTGAAATCTTGCTATCTGTTCTGTAGATATAAAATATATGTACAAAATATTCATATAAATATATAAAGATAAATATCAATCTCTGTACCATCAAACTTTCCAATAATGGGATACAAAACTACAGGGCTAAGGTTGAGTATTGTCCAGTAGTATAGAAACCATTGTACAGTGTCAATGTGTTAGTGAAACCTTTCAACTCAGTTAAAATTGTTCCCAAATCATTTTTTATATGGCAATAACCCTATCACTCCATGATGGTAGTGAGAGAGTTTTACCTACAAAAAATTTCCCCTTAGCACGAAATGGCTAGCTAGATGTCTCATCATTTTCTTCAGTACAAAAATTATTCCAAAATTGGCAGAAATCCTGAAAAATCCTTTCCATTTGTATATAAAAGAAACTTACACCAGTTTCACTAACACAAAGACAACTTTAAGCCAGAATTCAGAGTATTTTGCTTTCATTAAAGGCTTTTACATTCAGAAAATTTTTGTTTTTGTTGTCACAAGAAAAGGAAGAAATTCTTGAGTTTTAAATTTTAAAAGAAACAGATTTTCTCAACCAAAGTGTTCCAAATTTAAAATGTTCTGTAGCTTTGTATTTCATGGTGTTTACCAAACCATTTCACAAATCTTTAACAATATTAAGATTAACTCTTGCCTCGAAAATTCAGAGACCATATCAAACTGACAAATTGCACCACACAAATCTTACACTAGTGTAATGCAATTAAAACCAACATTTCACCATCTATGAAAATAACACTCAAAATAGCAACTTGATAGCTGAAGTCGGCTTTCTATCAAAGCTGCTTAAAAATGACAGCATATTTTAATGTTCTTTAATGAAACTACTGAAAATTACAAAAAGTAAAGTTCTATCTTTGAAATAAAATGCATGTATCTGACCTATTTTCAGTTTTACTATAATTAATATGTAAAATTATATTGGAAAACTGATAATACTTTGGAAAATATTCATTCATGGATAGTGTCACTGGCCTTGCGATAAAAATAGTCACAACTTTTGGTATTTATTAATTTGCACCAGAAAAGTAGCAGTTGGCAGTTCGAAGTAGTTAGGATGATGTGAAACAAAAAACAGTTAAAAATCCAAAATAAAACACTCCTTCTTTAGAAAAACTACAACTGCAATATTCTTTTAGTATTTGACTATATGTATGATGAATGCTGACAGGTTTAATAAGTTGCTCCTGTGTCGGGAGAACTTAAGAGTGAAAAACTAACTAAATTAATGTTATCAACTTGTTCAAATTAATCGAAAGTATAATAAAAAAGAAAATAGGTCATAATTTTAAGTCCTAAAAACAGACTGCTAGTGAATGCCGCAGCATTATTATATTAATTTATATTTTGTATGTTTTACAAGTACACACAACTTAAAAACAGATAAGTATTTCAGCACACAAAAACACTAGATTGACATGAAATTAAATTTTGCTTGGATGATTATTGAAAATTATTGTACCTCACACTTTCTGTAACCAATTTGCAATCATGGCTTTACAACAATGCCAAATCATAACTTCTTCTTCTGTCATGCAATCTGGTTAATTTGAGAATATGAAAGTTTGTGGAAAGTGGAAAAGACATCAGAATCTCAAAACTTAATGAATCATTAAATAAAAGAAATGTTAAAGACATGTTGCTCTGCACTTACAGTTCAAAAAAAAGACTTTTTTTATTTTCACTTCTAAAAGAACCTTTCAGGGGTAAACCTGGTTTTGCTGTTCTGTGTAAACTCAGCAAAATTTTGGCAAGTTCCATTGAATGGCCAGTACACAGTGTATAAGTTTGGCTAAAATGATGGCCATATCTGTTGCAGTTTTTAAAAGTTTCCTGGCCTGCAGTTTAAAGGAATCCAGCTCCTTGTATGTTTTCATTTAAACTGCTTCATTTTGTTCCCAACATTTTGCCAACTTTGGCTGATTGTTATTGTTTTCTCTTATTTAACATTGTTAGAATGAGAATCCCTACACATAATTACATTCATCAACAATTTACTATAACCATGAATTTAGATCAATTAAGTTCCATATTAAAAAAGTTCTATGGCAAACATGAAGGAATAAAAATTAATTTCAGTTTGAACTAACTAAAATGACTTTAAGTTTTGAGTACTGTACGAAGCTCTGTTACTGTACTTTCGTCTAAGTAAGACGATTTTCAAAGTGAAAAAAGCACTACTTAAAGTTTGCTCTGGCAATAGCCTGAAAGAGATAGTAACTCCTATCAAACAGTAAATATTAATCTGAAGACAAAATTAATTGAAAAAAAAATTGAAAGTAAAAGTAGTACTGGAAGGAGTCAGAGATTCCTGGCCAGTCATGTGCTGAAAAAAAAGCAAAAACAGAGAAAAAAAATGGCAAATCAATTCAGCAAAACCTAAAAAAGAGGTTATATTCTGTTTCTTACAACTTAACACCATGCAGATATGTGCATTTGCTGCAAAATGCTTTAGAAAGATTATGTTTTACTCAATACAACTCTAAAACACAAGTTGAAATACACATGATTTCTGATAGCAGCCCTAATTCACACTCTCCTCAATGGACTAGAAAGGATATTGTGAAGGCAAATAGTGCTTGAACCCTTTCACGACTTCACATAGACATGCTTCGGCTACTAGGCCTCTGATCTTAGAATACAAAGCTTGGTTCCTCAACTGGTGCCAGATTCAATGGTGTATTGACATGGATTGGTCTGAACGAGAGCACTGCTGGATTGTACGAGCTACTTGAAGTTCTTAAACCAGAGTTAGTAACATTCTGCAAAGAAAAAACATTTGTGCATTAAGTTTCCATGGCAATGGCAAGTAAGAACAATCATTAGTGGCAAATTTGAATATCAACAAAAATATAGCCAACAATCACTTCACAACTTCACTTTTACATAGTATCTTGTGTGGGAATCTGAGCCCAACTGTTAGCTATACCATGCTGATAAACAGTTGTCCACGGCTGCTGACATCTGGGTCACTTTTATTTATGGTAGATTAAGTGGTACTACCCGCTACCAACGTGGCCTTGTACCCAAATTAGTGGCTTGATACTTAGGTATGTATGTACTACGTACCCGACTTGCATTATTATTAAAGCCACATCCCACACGCACAATGCTTCACTTTTAAAAGCTAAGTTAATTGTTAAATATGAAAACTTGTTAGTTTTGTTCAGGTTTTGAAAGTGAAATATTTTCCTTAGAAACAGAATAGGGGAAAGACATTTTGAAACCTAGAAACAAAAGAAATAACTTATAATAACCAAGAATTTGTAAATTACCTTAATTCGAACAATCCTAGGCCTGTTTAAGCTGTGACTATGTTTTGTCTTGAACAATGTTTTCTGTAAAAAACAAATCATTTCACTGTTAGTACACAGTTGACATTTGGCAAGGTAATTATTTTTCAAAAACCTTTATGGTCACTGCCCAAAAAAATGTGATATATGAAACACTCAGGGGAAAGTTCAATCAAGGTGGAAAATTTTTTTTCTTCCTGCGAGCACAATATGAACATCATAAATTTCCTGCAGACCTGCAATGCTGCAACTGACTTTTCAACTCTATTCTTTGAGGAAGCCAAAAATGAGCAAGACACAGCATCTATTTAATCGATAAACTTTTCAAGATAACTAATCGAATCTTGCTACTTGGGTAAAGATTAACCCTTTGAAATGAATTACACTACTTACTATCCAACATCTTAATTAAGAACATGAAAATAAAAACTTTAGTGTATATAATAGTTATATTATGTTGGGAGAAAAGCTAAAACTCCCTACTAGATCTTGAAAATAAAATAGCTTAACATGTTTCTTAAAATAAAAAAAATTTCTATTTAATGTTTATTAATTATCAAGACAAATACTTCAAATTCAATTTATGGCAACAAAACCCAGTTGAGTAAGGGCGACATCAAGACAACAAACAAAAATGATCACAACTGAGAGAAATATGACTTAGAAAGCTTTACAACTAAAACCTTGAAATTGAAAAAAAAAATGCTTTAAATACCATAGTGATTCCTGTAGAAACTTCAAATATGTTTGTGTTAAAAAAGGATTAGTTTGAAAAGTCTGACTGCAGACATTCAATCCTTTAAACATTAAATTTTTGGGCACTTGATTAATTGTTTGGATTTGAATTGACTAATTTTGCCTAAAATATGCCACCTACTATAGTTGGGAGACAAAAGAAGTTTCAAAGTCTAGACATTCTAAAATAGCCTCAGAACGAATTTCAGAGGTTGTTTTAAAGCCATTACTTTCGACTTTCGTTCCCCTACATTTTTTGCACAGTGAGTACATTGGCTTTCATTGGAAAAGACAATGGAAATGAAAAGGGCACCTGTACTGACCAAGGAAGGCATCATGATTGGAACCTTTCTGAATTTTGATGGTATTCACAGTGATTGTAAGGTATCAAAGTTTTTATGACCACTTAAAATCTTTTTTGTAATAAGATTCTGAGGAAATTCTTTTGTTAGATAATAAAAACTTTTTAAATAAAAAATTGTGAGGCTGACAAAACCCAATGTTGGAGAACATGCTAGTACCTGGGGCTTAAAAAGCATAGAACTTTAATTTTGTTAACTAGTACTTGAGAAAAATCTTCTTGGCAAATATTAATCACCACAACTTTACCCGTATCACTAGCAACTAAAGAGTTATTGTACCTTGACTAGAAAGTGTAAGTACGTTAGGAACTCACTGTTTATTACATCACAGTGAGGCAGAGGGAATTCAATGTTTTTTTCAGAAAAGATCTGTATGTTAAATTTTGACCCAACCCTCATTAATCTTTGAACAAAATACAACCCACAGCTTGAATTGTTAACTAGAATAATCCAGCCCCACTAAAATTCATACATTTGAAAAAACCTAACACCTGATCTAAACCAACCCCTCTCCCCCCATTCCCACTGCAATGTAATAAAATTAATGATCAGTATCTTACTAAACAATAATTGTTTGACAGCAACTCAATTTTTTTAAGTCTGTTCATACAAGGAGTTTTCATGAAAAAGAAAATTTTAAGCTTTAAAACAAAAAAATAGTAAAAGCTATCATGAATGATTGATTAAGGCTGAAATACTCAAAAAGTATTTGAGCCCATACAGCTTTGTGCCAAAAAAAAGATACAGTATTCTTATACAAGAAGAGTACATTTAATTATTGAACATGTTCAAAGCTTTAAATATCCTTGGGATGTCCAGGATATTTTTTCAGGCTTTTCATGGAAAATAAGAACAGAAACAAAAAGTGCCATTTGAAAAAACTCTAAGTTAAAAATATGAAAAGCTAATGCAAGGGATTAGTTCAGGATTTTCCAGAGCTTAGTTGAATTATTCAAATGATTCTGAAGGGCTGTGCATATCAGATACATAAATTTAGCCAATTTTTTAAAAAGCTCTACAATATAGATACTAGCCCATATCATTGGTATACCATAAGATACAAGTAAACTAGAAGTATGTTTAGCAAAAAGATAAAAGATCAACAAAAAATATCTGAAAAAATTATATTATCAGGCATTTCCTTTAAAGTACTGAGCTGTTAAAAAATTTTAAAATCATACTGACTTCTCTTGAAATTCTATAAAGATCATCTGAAACAAACTCCTTTTACAAAATAAATTATAAAGTATTTAACGTCACAAACTTTTTTAAGATGTACTGACAACTTCATCACTAGACATCACAGTCTGGTTCAAAATTATTAGAACAAACTACCGTTTATATTTTTGATTATGGCAATAAATTATTAAGTAATAAAATTGGATTGGTGCTTGTGTAGCCATAAAATGTTGTAAAACAGTCATACATCTGAGCTTTTGCCATTCAACAGCATCATCAGAGATGTTAAGAATATTCAAAAAAGGCAAGAATAGTGTCTTGAAAATTTCCTTTAAAGAGATAATGAAGGGTTTAAATCAGAAAGTGAAAATGATGAAGCTATAAAAACAAATTAACCCAACTAATCCAAATATAAATAAAAGATATTTTAAGGCATAACAAAATTGAAATGAGGTTTTTGGGGAAAAAAAAGCCATTTCCTTATTTTTTTGAATTTTACAAACTGAATTACATGCTTTCTTAAAATAACAAGATAGTTTAACATAATTTTTAAATAACTTTTTGTGTTGCCTTGGTAGGGGCTTCAAACAGTTTTAACCAAACTAATTTTAAGAATTAATATCAGTTTAAAAACAGAAATTAACACTAAACGTTTTAAATACCACAAAAAGAAGCATGTGTATGACAAATTTTCAACAATTTACGTCCGTCTATTATCAATAATACTTGTTTAAAACATTTTTTGAGTTTTAATACAGTATTGCGATCAA
This sequence comes from Isaurus tuberculatus, assembly GCA_025447995.2. Classification (NCBI taxonomy): domain Eukaryota; kingdom Metazoa; phylum Cnidaria; class Anthozoa; order Zoantharia; family Zoanthidae; genus Isaurus; species Isaurus tuberculatus. Next base: position 5,619 of record JAOEHV020450264.1, on the reverse strand, counting down.
ACATGTTTCTCCAGTTAGACGTATAGGTTCCTTACGCTCTAGGATGATAAATTACCATTGTTCGAAAACCTTTTTAAAACAATATGTATGGCTTGGAAATGAACGATGCTCGATTCAAACATGACAGATTGACAAAGGATTTGTCTCTTGTGCATAATTGCCACATCATTTAGCGCAATCTACATCTAACATCTTCCACGATTAAATGACACAAAAAACACAAAAAAGACACACATGTTATTTTGTATATTAAAAGCACCAACTCGATGAGTGGCAATCAAATATTTTTCACCGTTTTGACAGGATTCTTAGCTAAAGTAAATGCTTGCCTGATTCAATTTTTTAAACTGTGACAAAAGTTTCGACCCCTACTGGGTTCTTTGAGCTATTTTTGGTCATCAACCTATGAAAGGGACTATATCTCTTCAATTGACAGGATGTTGAAAAACACGGCTACCTTAATCAGTGAATTGTGAACATTGTTATTCAATATCTCATTACCGTATGTATCTCCAATATTTCTCTTAAATAAAGGAAACATATGCTAAAAACCTCAATTCAAGTAATATACCAAATATGTTTCTGTTGGCACAAGGCGCTTAGCGTAAAACTGTCCCTCAGATCAAAGTGTACTTTGAAGCGCTCAAGCACTTAACCACAATCTAAAAATACTCAGAGTAGTATTCAATTTTTTTCTTTTATTTATGCCTAAAAAAGATGTCTAACTGAGTTTTTAATCATCCCCAGCATATAACCCACGAATGAACACTGAAAAATCACAATGGCTATGTTTGCAAAACAATAGTAATACCCACATGCAAGAAAAAGCGTGTTCTTTCAGAATATAAAAATCGTAATTATTTTCTGCCACTATACCAACAGATATATATAAATAAATAAATAATTTCTCGTTCTTTAGCATACCTGCTGCATTTTTTCGAAGTTTAGAGATGGTCTTCCCGCGGATTCGCCTTCTGTTAGTCTGTGTTTCTTTCTCATATGTCCATCAGTTGGTCTCACTCGCGCAGAGAAAGCAGAATGCTTTGAAAGAACTGCCACTTTCGTCACTTTATTCGGTGGACTTGAACTTAATATGGGGCTCGACTGCTGTGAACAAAGTTCTTTAATCTCATCGTCGCTCGAGCAACTATCCGTTCCGTTTGAAGCAAATTGTAATAGCAGTTTGTGTGCATTGATTTGTGACCACTTTCTTTTCTCCGCACTATTACATTCCCTGTGTCGTAAATTCGATATGCTCTTATTGTTATAACTACAGTTTTCCGAGTCGACATCAATTCTGTCTGACAATTTAAAGTCCTGATCTAAAGGTATATTTTCTTTCGACTCTATATCCGTAAAAAATTTTGTGTTAGTTTCCTCCGATATGACATTGTTGTTAATGTGCGGTGAATCTGAAAGAAATCGAAAGAAACAAATTATTCTAATTCCAAAATCACCCCGTATAAAAAGACGATTCAAAACAAAACGAAATATTCACCTTCAGTTATTCTTTTAAGTTCGTCATCTTCTTCTTCGCTATGCTCTAAACCTTCCAAGTCGCATTCATCACGTAAAATTTCCTATGAAGTAAAACCAGAAAATGTAACTCGGTAAAGACTCAAATTTCACTCCCAACTCTTTCCGTAGCAACTGATCCCCGAGACATCATTACAATTCCAAAGGAGGACTTTTTAAAAACTGATAAAGAAATTCTACTAACCTGAGGGTCGTATGGTCTAACTTCGTTGAGAGACTGGTTTCTGAACTTTGAGGTAAGAAATTTCAGCATCGTCTTGTGGCAAGTTGTGGTTGAAATCGGTGTTACTACGTCAGTTTCGTAGAGCTCGAGGTCGAGGTAGATCGTGGAGGGAAATTCCCGCGAATCACTTGCGGCTTAGATTACTTCAAACAGGCGCAAGCCTAGGAAACGGAGGAAAAAAATATATGTTATTTTCTTTTAGAGATTTAATGAAAGTAAAACACATTTTAATAAATCCAGTGTCCTTATTGGTCAAATTTTTTGTTTTTACCGATGAACTAACCCTCAAAGGTACAAATATTGCAGTTTGCTGAAACGGTTGTACAAACGACAGCTCAATTGAATACAAAAATAGGCAGCATTTTCGACTTGGTTTCTTCACACCAAAGTTTTAAAAAACAAAAAAATTCAGTTAGGAAGCGTAAAACCACCCGCTTTTGTTTTATTAAACTCCAGGCAGCTTTCATTTTCAAAGAGAAAACTAGTAAGATTGATTGATAAACGGTTGCGGTCGGGAGCAGTTGAATGAACGCTTTTTCATTCGTGGGTTCTCGACACGTTTTCGATTCTGGGTTCACTTTTTCAATTTTCACAACTACGACTTGTTCAATCACAAAAACCAAATCAAAGCAACATTCATCAGTTTTTCGGGGTTAGTAAAAAATTATTTTGGTTCAGTATTTCAACTACAAAATTAAAAAATCGTACAGAAGTTTTGCCAGAAAAAAACTGTAAGCCTTGTCACATATTCAAAGAGGGCAGGTAGTTCTTCGGGGCTTTCCACTAATCCTCAAGCTTTTAGTCAAAGTGATAAATTTACATATACACAACTAAGAAATTTAGCTTTTTCCGCCATGAGAATTACACAAGATGTTTTTATGTTTTAGAGCCACGAAACTGATTGTAAAAGAAGTTATAAAAATTAATATGTAACTGAAACGAGCACTCCAGTCACAAAAATGGCAAGCCAGGTGCCCGTCACAAAAGGATTTTGTGGTGCTTAGTGCGCTCTTGCTTCAAATAGAAGGGTAAAAAAACATTTCTTAGTCAATAACTATTCAAAACCATATTCTTATTATCTAGCTGAAACTTAACTCTGAAGCGTATTTCAATCTTTACTTTTACAATTCAAGAGCTGACAAAAAATCTTAACTATGCAAATGACAACTGTCGATTTCATTCAGCTCAAAGATTGACAACGAAATCAACATAACTTTTTCGTTTCTTGTCCTAATTTAACCGAACTTGTTGAAGACGTAAATTAAGTTTTCATTACTGAGTTGAGAGAATTACCTTCGTCAAACGGGCTTCACGGAGCCATAAAACACTTCAGTTGATCAAGCTGTGCAGCTTCACCGCTCGTAAAATGCTAAGTTGCACCGCGCCGAACACCTCGAAACAGCAATACAAACCCCAGGGAGCAAAGAGCAGCCCTCTGATTGGCTAGTACTTGATGGGTGCTTATCACACGATAGCAACCGAACATAGAAAGAATAACCCAAGTACGACCCTACTTTGTTTTGGTTGTCAAAACGTGGAACTTTTGGAGCGGAAAATCACAACACTCGACCGTTCATTGTCTTCCTCGTGGCTTTCGCAAGATTAATAAGTGAAAGCCAATAAGAGATGCAATGCATTCTGTTAGAAAAACGCAGCCTTGAAATTTTTTTAAAAAAACAGTTAAAAAAGTAACATGTTATATATTTGACGTTTTAAGGTAACTTCTCATTCACAAGCTGTTGGGGCGGATGCTATCGCTTGAAGGTGAAATTTATATTTTGATTTCGAGGAAATGTGAAAATAGTTTAAAACGTTAGTCTAAGAGGCTTTTAAGCAATATTTATCCAATTCCGAAAGGAAGAAAGCAAGTTGACAAATGTATTTAAAGATATAATTGCACCCTTTTAATATTTCGGAGAAATCATAAGCGATATTTATCAAAGCTTCTATGCACATGCCCTCTATTGAATAAAGTTACGAACAACACATGGCTGCTCGTCAATCTAATGCAATAAAATAGGAACATAGAACTATAGCAGTTTCCATTGTCAAAATCTGTTTACTTTCACTTGTTTTGCTTTTTCGAGAAGGGCGAATGATATTTCTACTTGTCATGTTTTACATCGATAGCGCTTCCTTACTTCAAGTGCACGATGACAGTTCTCAGCGAACTTTGTAACAAAGCTTTTAAAAGAATGGCCATTTAAGCAGCTGCGAAATGTCTAGCTTGTCGTTGTTTTCACATTTATTTTTTTTTGTCCAGCCCAAAGCAGAGAATAACCACATCTGGCCAAGCCTTCAAAAAAGTCTCTCAATTTATTCGGCGTCAGCTGTCAGGAAATGACGATCGTACCTTGATATGCATTACACGTGAAACGTGTTGCTTTTTGTTTCACATAAAATGAACACTAAAAAAAACAACCATTATGGCATTAGATCTAAACTGATTTAAAATTCTAAAATCTTGCACAAGCTATTTTAGTCACCACAGTGTTTTCAAACTCGTCTTTTTTATCTGCCCCAACTATTTTAAAATTTCTCTCAGAGCACGTTGACACCTTAAAGTTTTAAAGTGTATATTTTCGAGTTTAAACTTACAGACAATAATACAAAAGGTACTTGTGCTCAAAAAAAATAACATACATATATAACATTTTAAAATGGACAAAGCTAGAAATACCAACCTGGAGCATATTGACAATAAGATTTGTAACTCATGGTGTAGTTTATGGATTTCAGTCGGTCTTTGATCGAAACTCCTTCAAACCACATGTCGAACTGACACGATGTGCTGTATCTTTTTTTTCTTTCATTCATTTCATTATTCCCATTTTTGCGCGACATTCGATTTCTTTAAAAAATGTTTTTATAAATTGCTTTTATATCCTTTACTGAAATAAAAATAAAAAGCAACAATTTTTACTGCTTTCCAATCTCAATTTTCTCAGGCATCCCCGGGTTACCAAATTCTAGACATATCAGAGGTAATTATTCGTGAAGTTCTCTCTTCAGCTAATAGATCAATTGTCAGCTACATGGCATTAATCTGTTTCCTAATGGCACAGCACGTAAGGTTTTTTGATCTCAAACCAAGGCTATAAAAAGAGAAATCATTTAAAAAATCATAACACCGATCACATTTCTGTAACTTGGCAAGCTTAGTCCTTTTCTTAAGACTGGATATCTGAGATTTTTGGTTGTGTGCATCGACTAAGTTCATATCACATTAGATTCATGCAAACTATTTAAATTCTAAAAAGGAATAAAATAAAAGCTACCTAAAAAATGAGAACATATTTACAGAGTAAATTAATATTTTAAGTTTTCCTCAGCGTTAGAACTTTTATTTTTAAAAAAAAAGTACGAAAGAAAAAGTGATATTTCACACTTTTCCTGTTATAATGAATTCTGTTTGCAAAACAGGAAATTTATGATTGGAAAAAAAATTCTTAGTTCGAATGCATGAGAATCTTATGACTGCTTGTTAAGAGTGGCACGAGTCTATTTTGTGACAGGAAGTCACTGTGATTTTTTTAGAGCAAACAGCCTTACCTTTTATTAATATTCTAGGAAAGTCAGTCGTGTTAATTTCTGAATTAATCAATTATTAAAAGATGCACAAAGCTATCCGTCTTGCGAGTTATTTCTTGCGTAGAGTTTCGACAACTGTTAAGAAAATGACAAATTTTCATATTATTATTAAAATTTGGTATTTCGAATTCTGAAAATATATCTTGTAGGTGATTGTTCACTTGTTGTACCTTAGCAACTACGTACCAGTATAATACACTTTTTTTTTATTAAGAACCAGTAAAATTTTGCCCAGGCTCAATGTTCTTATTTTTTTCAACAATTTGAGG
>JAOEHV020450166.1:0-10241 GCA_025447995.2 Isaurus tuberculatus | reverse complement strand
TGGAAATGGCCATTTTAGGAACTCAAATTTTTAAAAATTTCTGGGGAGGCATGCCCCCAGACCCCCCTAGAAAACTTACACCTTTGGCGCTCGCTGTGCCCCCTCCTTTTCAAATTCCTGGATCCGCCCCTGGAAAAAGAACTTGGAAAGTCTATGGAAGAGCTACAACACCTAGCAAAGGACAGGGAGAGGTGGAAACTCTTAGTAGCGGCCCAACATGCCACCCAGGCCTAATAGGATTGATGATGATGAACACCTAGCAAAGGACAGGGAGAGGTGGAAATTCTTAGTAGCGGCCCTACATGCCACCCAGGCATAATAGGATTGATGATGATGAACACCTAGCAAAGGACAGGGAGAGGTAGAAATTCTTAGTAGCGGCCCTACATACCACCCAAGCGTAATAGGATTGATAGTGATGATGATGAGACACATTTTCAAAGTGTCCCAATTACTCCGGGTACTAAAAAAGATTTTCTGGTCACTCAAGAAAAAAAAATTGCACCTCCATAAAATTTAGTTGTGGGAGACCAGCGGCCATTTTGAAGAATTGTTGTAAAAAAAAAATTAACGAATAAATAACGGCAAAAAAGGTGGAAAGTCTCACTAAAGAAGTGACATCTTTATATGAAAATCATACTCTGTGATATGTCGCCTATAGTCGTCTTAAATTATCTGTCACTTTTTTAAGTTATAAACCATGTATAAAGCAATGTCGCTTTTTGTGCCAACCTTTAAAAATAAATAATTAAAATAAAACGGTGCCAAAATTTTTTTTATCTTAAGTTTTTTCGTCGCTTTATTGCAAGCCGAATCAAGCTTGGATTAAACAGTCTGGCTATGAAAACCAAAATAAAACTTTTGCTATTTTACGAGAGAAAGAACGATTTTTACATTTGTCATCAGCAAACAAAGATAGACACTGACATTTCTTGGTTTATAACAAGTTGTATTTAGCCGGAAGACGTAGTCTAGAAAACAAAAAGGTTTCTGTTTCTTTCATTACTCCTTTGGTATGTCTGTCAGGGCAAGTACGGGGCCGAAACGGAAAGCGATGAGTAAAAATTTGCACACCCAACTTGAAAACTAGATGAAAACTAAGTAAACGTAGAGATATTATTTTTAAATCAAAATTTCTGCGGTCACCAAGCTTGATAAAGTGGAAAAACAAATGGAACGGTTTTCAGTTTTTTTTATCTCCTAAACATTTTCTCAGATATACAAAAGCATCTGGTTTATATGGATCTGTTTTGAACTTTCAATATATTTTTCTAACAAATTTCAAATTTCATTAAGAATATAGACACTCTTGCTTGGTTTTAAGTACGCCTTTAAATACAGAGTCAGATTTGAGATTGTTTTTTCAAACAGTGTTGTTATTTGTGAACTGCCGAGTGTTCTTTGCCAAAGACGACTGTAGATGATAGTTCTGGTTTTCCTCACAACATACTATTAGACGGCGACTCAGCACTGACTACGAAAACAAGTGCAGTTTTTATGGTATCCCACTTTTTCAAAACCACATGATGCTAAAGAGAACTTGAAATTGCACCAATATTAGTAAAATGTGCATGAGGTACAAAGTAGTCCTTTCCTTTTAAAGATAAGGAAAACGCTCATCATTATATAATTTCAAGTATTTTAGTGAAGGTACGTATTGACCAACCCGGCCCCGTAACAGGATGGATCAACGCATGTAGCTTAATTAGAATGACCAGTTTCATCTCGGTAATTTGGACATGAAACAAATCGAATATCAACAAGGCTATGTAAAATACGTGAAGAGTTGACCAGTAGGTTGTATTGAATTACCAGTAGATTGAATTTTACGTCAAAGGGATTTCATGCTTGCCAGAGCTAAAGTTATATCAGTATAAGCTTCAACTTTCAGCTCAGTGCAATAATTTCATCTTGCGCGTGGGTTTAATCATTTCTTTTTTATCTGCAAACAGCGCTCATTGTTTTACAGCGTGTAATCAGCTTTCTAGAAGCAAGTACAGTCCCTGCACTGGTCAAGGGTGTAAATGACAGTAGGAACTTTAGTTGGGAAATCAGCCGACGTACTCTACCAATGGAAAACAAAACATTCGTTATATGCGTACATACGCTTCTAATTCCAAGTAACTCACTCACTCAATCGGTCGCCCAAAGGCGGGCAACCACTAGATCTTTCCACAGCATCTTATCAGCCATCAGTGCAGCAATCTCACATGCTTCGAATGCCCCAGCATCCCTGTTAAGAGTGTCAATATAGGAAGTTTTCGGTCTTCCTCTCCCGCGATGACCATGTGTCGGCTCCCATAGGACTATTTCTGAGTACTTAGCTCTGGATGGCGATAACAGTGTCCCGCAAGTTGTAGTCTACGAGAGGCGATTTTGTTGCTGACTGCTGGTAGTTCTCCGTACAGTTGTTAATTGGTTTGGTATATGGCTGCTCCAGTGTATGTTTAAAGCTTTTCACAGCATCCTAGTGTATGTTCCATCCAACGACTTTTCCTGTGCTTTTGACAGAGCCCAGCTCTCGCACCCATAAAGTAAGATTGATTCGATGGTGGCAGATACAAAATGGCCGACTGCTGTTTTTACTGCAGTCAAGCGAGACCCTGAGTTGGAAGACCCATGCAGTTCCCTGAAATAAGAAAATTTTTCGGCCGATTGTCAGTGGCCTGCTACTGAATTTTTGAAATATCCATTCAGAAAATCGCCCAAAATTTAAGAACATACCTGAGGCTAAGGAGAGATGAAAATCAATTTTTTGGATATTGCACAAAACTAGATTGATCATAGAAATAATATGCGACTTGGCTAACGTAGTTTAATGTTCATTATTTCGCATGTACAGTAATAGGGTTTGAACAGACAAGCCGACTCGATTCTGTTTCACAAACTCTGCACAGTACCAACACAGTGAATTATAAAGCTTCTAGTACTGAAGAAAACAAATCACAAAGTTCTACAAAACTTTGAATTCTAAGGGCAACGCACGATGAGCAGAATAAAGTGTTTTCATGTCCCAATTCAAAAATGATATAGCAACAGTACTAGCATGCATTATATCTAAGAACATTTAAGGTGGCTCTATATAGTATTTTACAAAGCTTTGGATATCATTTATGTCATATATGCATAACTAATTTCTCCCTTGGCAAATGTTTATCATATAGCACTCGGTAGAAGGGCAATAGTAAAAACTTACAGCCTTAGACTACGTATGGAAGACTCTTTCAAAACCTTAATGTTGTTGCTATGGCAACTACTGATAGAAATGCTTGGCTCGTTTTTTAACCTACTTGACTTCTAGACGGTGTTTCTAGGTTTCTACACTGTGGATTTTTTTGTTTTGGAGGAAACATAGTAAATATCCAGGGATTTTCAACTAACAAAGCTACAAGAAAATCTGTACATAATTTTTGGAGAAACTCGCAATTTTCGTTTTTGACGCGTATTACATTAACTTATGTATAAAATTTGATTAGTTTTTCCTAACAGCGAGAAAAAGAAAAATCTTATTCATGTGCCAATTTTCAAAAAAAAAAAAAAAAAAATTGGTCGTCTGGAACGTGCCCAATGTGCGTTTTAAGATCACTCAAAAACCCTTGTTTTTCGTAACGTCATCAAAATAGAAATTATTCAAGTTACGGTACTGCGCATGCCATTCATACCCATGCTTCGAGCGCCAAAAAACTATATAAGAAAGATTGAAAAAAGATTGTAACACATGACACACTAGTCCTAAGTACATGGAGCGATAAAATGCGCTCTGAGGCCACTTCCATAACGGGCATCGCACATTAAATATATCGTAAATCATAGTTAACCTAAGTGACAGTCACGTGAAGCTTCGTCAGCATTTCTAACCGGCAAACAGTCTCAAAGCGAGAGAATGTAATACGTATGTAATACCATTGTTCTCACTCTTCGCTCTAAATATATTTTAAATACTTAAAATTATTTGAAAGGCCTAAGCAGACTTTAATTCAAATTTTAAGCTGCTGGACAAATGTCTTTTACTTATAGTTAATCGTCTTAGTATCGTAGAGAGACTTTAGAGGATTTCCGGGGTTTTTTTTACCTTTTCAATAGCTGTTCCTTAGTTGAATATAAATAACCAACAAAGATTTAAATAAACTTGAAGATTGCTATCTTGCTGTGCAGTTGCAAGCAGTAAAGTAAATTGAATCCTTGAGAAAGATAAACGTCCTCAGGTTAAAAGAGTCCTTACCGTTTTTTCACAAAGTTCTCAAGTTTAAAATATTCGGTGATAAATTTAGGTTCTAAAAAATTGGATGTATGAAAGATTTAAGTGTTGTTTTGCATAGACTTCATTTCTTTATTAAAATCATATTATCGAGAATTAATAAAGCTGAAATTGGTTTGTTCAAAGGCCTAAGGAGAACCAGTAAATGCCGATGATTTTAGGCCAAAGCAAATTGTATCTTTTTTTTCATCAATCGCCTTTATATTTTGGTATTATAATCTCTAATAAAAAGACATCTATACCAATTTTTTTCCCTCTAAAAGCCCACGCATTCTACATCGCAAAAATGGAAAACACTTTTTTAAATATGTTTGACCTCTTTTGTAAAAATTTATAATTAACAATTTCAACATGCCGACGCGAATCCGTAATTTCAATTTTTAACTGAAATTCTTATATGTAAAGAGGAAATTGTTTTGAAGGCGATTCAGGTATTTCCTGGTAAAACAAATATGAAAAAACCATACTTTTTGTGAAAAATTCCGGTACTTTAAGGCTTTAAGCCCATGGGTCCGGGTGGCTTTAAAGCCGCACAAATATTTGTGTTTGCGTGTGTGTTAGAAAATTCATGGTTTTCCTACTTAAAAAATAAAATTAAAGAACTAAATAACTATTCTGAGCAATAAAAGTTATATACTGTTTCCATCAAGAAAGTGCGTTTGTTTCGCTATTACGAGGACGTTGATAATAAGTCTATAATGTGAATATAATATAAGTATAATTTATAAGGTAACTACTTTCTATATAAAGTTGGGTTTTAATGTAAATGAAGGCGCTCGTTTATATAATACAGAGAAAACGTCGGGTATCTTTTTTACTTCATAGTTTAGGGTCTAATTGGTGGAATCTGGTAAAGATCACGGCGGAGAAACTAAAGTGAATGAACCTATTTTCTTTTCTGCGAATATTTTGTATGACTGCCTTACAAGTTGCCATTCAGGTTTGGCGATGATGCTCAGCGCGCGCCCCAATTCAATCCAAACCGCCTTTTTAACACAACTAAGGACCATTATAGGTTTTAAAAAATTGGTTGATTAATATCTAGTCTCTCCAACAGTGGCTACATGCGAGTTTTTGAGCATAAATTGAACAAATATTTGCTTTTGTTTGTGCGCCATTTTATCTGAAGTCTCTTCAACTAGTATCTGTGCACGTGGAATAAAGTCCGGTTTAACGAGATTATAGCTTTTGCCACCACCCAAATTCTGAATAAATTTGCTCAAATCGAATACATTAGCAGTTAAAAGAATAAATTATATTCGACGCACTGGTCATTTAAAACGTTCCCAAAAGGAATGTCTACTCATCGTGACGCGAGGTACTTATAGAAAACGAACAACTTGACGAATGACTAATTTTCACGTCAGCAATGCATATTCACGTACAATCTTTCTAACTACAGCGTTGCGCTTCTTCACAGGTAGGTAGAGCTGTAATCAGTTATAATTAATATCAAACAAGGTTTTGTTTCCATTCGTATTTTCAAATAGATGTTGTTGAAACCAGTTGCGATTAGAAAAACAAAAAAAAAAAAACCCACAAAATCCCAAGTAGAATAAATCATAAATCGGTATATTTTCAATTTCTTTTCAACAATATATTGCTTAACAGTTAATTGAGAAATGAAAACTTTCAGCATGGCGATTGCATTGTTCATTATGCCGCCGCCTGGTTAGCCTAGTTGGTATGGCGCCAGTCTATCGAGCGGGAGGCTCGGGTTCGAATCCCGGCCGGACCAACACTCAGGGTCTTAAAATAATCGAGGAGAGGGTGCTGCCTTTGTTCTAACATCTGCAAATGGTTAGACCTTCACGTCTTCTCGGATAAGGACGTTAAACCGTAGTTCCAGTCTCTCGACAGTCTATCGGGGAACTTAAAAAAACCAGCACACTTATCGAAAAGAGCAGGGTAGTGATCCCGGTGTTGTACTGAGGTCATTTCTTGGTAATTCAAATATATGTGAGCCGCTGTGGCGGACTTTCTAAGATCCTCAACTTTTTGTACCTTGTATTTCCTTGTAAAGCGCTTAGAGATTGATAATAATAAGCGCTATATAAATATGCATTATTATTATTATTATTATTATTATTAATAATAATATTATGTGAATATGACAAAGAATGGTACACTGCAATTGAAGTATTACAACAGGCTATCGTTTTAATCCGCTTTTCGGCCTGCAATTATTATTGGTCAAATAATTTTTGTTGTTGTTGATTACTAAGGACTGGAACGACCAAAAACTTCTGAAAATTCCTCCCCTCCCCCTCCCCCTCCCTTCTCCTCCTCCTTCCCCCTAAGAATTCAATGGTGCAACCTCAAATGAATCCAGAATGCTCTGCACGCCACACCTATCATAAATAAGAAGTAAACACTTAGTTTAATGTCGTTACGAAGCTTTGGGGTCAAGGAGTTCCCATTTCTCGACCGTTCAGATTTTTTATGTTTGTCGTTTTTTAGGAGGAAGAAAAACTGGAGATCCCGGAGAAAATCTTTCGTACGCATATCGACAAAACTACCCAACCAAATAGTCAACAAGTCACTGCGTATAGTAAATATTACGTGACAATGGTTTCGAGTTATACTCCCTTTACCACACCCCTTTAATCTTTTTAACGACATGTCATGAAAAGATATGAATATATAAAATCTATTTTGACAAGTCATTATTTATTTGTTATATTTTTGGAAAATGTAAAAATTGCAAAGGAAATGAACCGATGTGATATCTATAAACCTTTTTGGGTAACTTCCACAAAATTTATTCTGTCCATTAATGGATATCGCGTGACAAACGTGTTCGTACTTCCGGAGAATATTATTAGACGCGTTCTATTCTTTGTGTTGCAAATTTCGATGGCAACGCGGTTTGGTGATCGAAGTATTACACTTAAGTAGTCTTATTTTTGTCTTCAATGCTAACATATAAACAAATTTTTTCTTGATGGCATTGAAACAAGAAACCTATTAAATGAATTCAAACTTAAGAACAGCCTCTCAAGCCAAGGAATCAGTGATCTTGTAACTCAATTTCCATTCGAACTGCAAAACTCCTCTTCATGTTGAGTTGACTCGACACCAACTCAAGGTTTTCGACTGGGCCAAAACTTATGCGTGAGATTATATATTTGTCTTTATCTAGTAACTGCTGGGAACCCAAAATCCATCTGTTTGACAGAAAAAAAAATTTTAGATGAAGTAACCTCCATGCGTTTTCTTATTTGTCTTCTAACTTCTTCACGTTTTTGACTACATGATCACACTTCTGAAACTAAAGTCACTAATTGTCGTTGAGCCGTGTCGCTGCTCAAAACAGCAAAGAGACGCAAATGACTTTTAGTTTTAATTGGGCGCTCAATATTTCAATTGCTGTTCGCAGTTTAAGCTGGGAATGATATGATCTGAATAATCGCTTGTTCCCTTTAAGTCATTTGCTAGTTAAAACGAAGCTTCTAAAAAGAAATATTTGTTTTGTGATCGACTTTTGATAGAAATGTACATTACTTATGTGTTGATTGGATTTGCCTATTTCGGCAATGCTGAACTTATGTACGTTTTGCCTTTACTCTATGGTTCTTTGTTATCGCGTGACTGTTTACGCCGATTGATTCTTATAATTTCTATTTTTGTTTCGCATGGCCAATGGCAGGAGTTTCATACAAACAGGAAGAAAAGAACATTGTGTTTGGCCATATCGATAACAAAATGAAACAGGAAACCACTCCTTAACATTTGTACAAAAGAAAAATTTTGCGAGATAAGACGAGCGTATTTTTACAGCTCCATTATAGCAAGATTGCTTTTTTTTATTGACTGTCTTATTTTGAAGTTATTGGATTTGTTAATGCGCATGCGCTGTGTTCGGTGACATAATCACTATTCATGTCAAAGGTGTAAGTTCAATTTTGACGGCTCGAACAAACTGTGGGCAGACAGTGGTTTTGAAGGGCGAAAAAAGCGGTTGAACGCTAAATAATTGGTATAAAAGCCTTCGTTTTATTTCCGTTGATTCGAGAGCGTCGAATAATGGAAGAATCTGGCTTTCGCGTGATACGAAAAGCTAGAAAACGTATGCGAAGTGAAAGTTCTGAAGTTGATGGAAGTGGCTCAAATGAATCAGATTATGTGAACCACAAGGAAAGTTCACCAGAGCGTTCTTGCTTCCCTAATGGAGAATATCATTGTCGGAGAATTCCAATGTGCGGCGAAAGATCAATTAATGAAATACTCAAAGTTGTTTCCCTTCAATCTTATTCGAATGCAAGGCAAGGAATTGCTCCATCTTCATCAGAAAATGGATTTACTCACATCAAGGGTCATGTGCCACCAGACAACCTTTCGTCAGACCAAGAAGAACGAGTCGAAGAAAGTCATTCGATTACAGTGGTGAAAACACTCAGTGATGGTTCTCATTCTGTAGATGAGATTTTGGGTAAAGTCCATCCGAGTAGAGCAAGGAAAAACAGTGATCGAAATAAGATCGTTAAAGATGACCGCTATTGGGAGAAGCGACAGCGAAACAACGCATCTGCTAAACGGTCGAGAGACGCTCGTAGAGTTCGTGAACTTGAAACTCAAATACGTGCCGAGTATTTAATTGACGAAAACCAAAAACTTAAAAATGAAAACGAGTTATTAAGAAACGAGAATGAAAGGCTACAGAGAACAATTGAAAATCTTGAGTTGCAGTTAAAAAGCTCGGGAAAGTAACTGTCGAGACGGGGCGCAAACGAAGACATTAATTAAGTAAAGATGTCAGGATATGAGCTTCTATTACTGTTCTTGACAGTAAATTGTGTTTGTTGTGTAATCGTGTTGTGAATAGTGTATCCTTTTTCGGTGATCTCAATGTTTTGCTTTGGTTGTTATAGAACTTCCACCTATTTAAATTTCCATGTCGTGCAAAATGTTTAGGAGTTTTTCAACAGTTTGAGGTGTGACGCAATCGAAGGTATTGTCTTCCCGCCAGAGCGTGCATAATTTCACATGTTTTCCAAAGCAATTTTTTTTCAAAACCCTTCCATTCGAATCTGAATGGCTGGTAAAAAGACATTAGAAATTGTTTTAATAGTTTTTGTATTTTAAAGAACAAAAGCCATGCCTTAAGAAACAACTCCATTTATACAAAATACGTCAACAACAACTTTCACTGGTTATGCTCCATTTCAGTTTGATGTTGTCAATTACATAACATACTTGTGATTACGCAATTCACTACCAAGATCGTCCAACCACAAAAAAATTTACTTCAAATTGAAGTATACTTGTGAAAATTTGTTCCCAAGTTTTAGTAATAATTAGAGTTAAAAACTTGCGATTCAAAATGAATAACAAAACGTGAAACTAAATGATATATGTAGAAATAGTTTTCTTCTGATTCACCAAATGGCAAATTAACAAACACACGCGACAGTCACGTACACGGTTTTGTTGCTCGAAGGTGAATAGCTGAAGCGTTTCAAATTATAAAAAAAAATCTCATCATAAATCGATGCTCAAAAGATGTGATATATCAAATGTGCTAGCGCTTTGTTTAAAGTAGCGGGAAAAAAAATCGCGACGCCAAGTTCTCCTTCTCGAACGTTCTCCGTTGGTTTCAAATGCAATAACTGAACTGAAGTTTTATTCTCGCGTTGTTTCTTAAGTGTCATTTATTACTTTTTGATTCTTAGATTTGTTTAGACTTTAACTAAAAAGCCTTGGTTTTTCTAATTTTTAATTTTATAAGTTTTTCTGTATGTGCCCTGTTTGTAGGTTTTAAAATTTTTGGAAAATATTTCTGTTGTTTCTTGTTGGCTTCGTGCCCTAAGTATTGTATTCTTATGGTCTGAGAGACCACAGTAGCTAAAGTGCCGTCTGTGTAATGTGAGAAGCATGTGATAGCTTGTTCATAAGTGTATTAACTGTTAGGCCAAATAAAAAAAAATATTAGTTTCTCGTCCGGATCCGCCAAAAAAAAGGAGGCGGGAGGGTCCTTTTATTT